>JAABLL010000014.1:22719-38378 GCA_012295475.1 Phytophthora gonapodyides | reverse complement strand
CGAGCTGGAGCTGCCGTTGTTGGCGCTCATGGAACTCCCCGAGCTGCTGGGCGCCGCCGTGCCGTACACGGACGTGGTCGAAGACGAGTCCAGCGCCGCGGACGACGTCGTGTCGCTCGAAGCGGACGTCGCGGCCGCCACCGTCGCCGCGGGTGAAGCAGTCGTCGCGGCCGGAGCCGCCGTGGCGGCAGGTGTCGCTGTCGTGGCTGTCGGCGTGACAGTCGTGGCGGTCGGGGTCGCTGTGGTGGCCGTGGGCGCCTCTGTCGTAGCCGTTGGCGTCTTGGTCGTCGTCGCAGGAGTCTTGGTGGTCGTCGCGGGCGTCTTCGTCGTCGTGGCGGGCGTGGCCGTCGTGGCTGTCGGGGCCGTCGTGGTCGTGGCCGTGTCCGAGGACGAGTCAGCCGACGTCTCGGTCGTGCTGGTGGAGTTGGTGGTCTGCGCCGTGGCGAGCGCCAGCGCGCAGAGCGCTAGCAGCAGCAGCGCGCAGAGTCTCCTGGCCCCCATGTCCTGCCCGTGTGTGTTCTAAGCTACCTGCCTGCTGAGTCTCTCTTCCGACCCTTCCGCGCGGGACTGGTGAGAGTAAGGCTGCTTGTAAATACTCCGACGAGGCGGAGTGAGTGAGTGCTTGTGAGAGCGAAAGCGGAAGTCTTTGGCCACAGCGAACGGAGGGAGGAAAGAAGGTAAAGGCCCGCTCTCGAGAGGGCCAGAGTTTGCCAGATGGCGTACAATTGACGATTAGGTGCTTCACGGCCGGAACAGCGAGCAGAGCCGCTTCTTGGCTTCTTGGGGTTTCGCCCGAACGCGGAGCCTGTCTTGGATGTGAGGCTCCGCGAGATATGCTTGTCTGCTGGAACGCCCTCACGAAAGAAAGGATGGCAAGACTCCACGGCGAAAGCTTACATGCAAATATTTTTTGTGCTGCTGCTGTTTCTTTCGAGTCTGGAGAGCTCCTCGATGCATGCCGCGGATAGTCCTCGCGAACCGCGCACGCCACCAATTATCAGTCGTGCACACGTTGTGGAAGGCAACGCGCGGAGGCCTGTGCTCCTGTGATTCGGCCTCTGTCCGCGCTTTCGGGCTGGTTTCTAGGTTCGGTGTTTGGCAGAGACCGCAGCGTGTGTGCAACAACGAACATGGCAGGGCTTGGCCGTGAGGGCTGTGGTGGCGGCGTGGCCGTGTGGCGGCACTCCTTCAAGGAGCGCACCGAGAGCTGAGAGCTGTTTTCGGAGCCCCGACGCTCCTCGCCTGAGCTCGCCAGCCGATCCCGAGATGTGGCGCCTCTGACTCAAGCGAACGGCCATGTGGCGGCTCATTTTCGCAAGGGCATGTGCCTCGACGGAAGGCTGTCTCAAGTGACGCTGCTGGAATTGGGCTAGTTGCGCCTCACGAGTGATGCCCAAGCTGGCATTGTCGGCTACCGAAGACTGGGGCGGACCACCACGGCCGCTTCAGACCTTACGAATCGACACCGCGATCACAGCATCGACTAAGCTGCGAGCACGACTTTACGGTGAGTTTCACCGTGAACTTCACGGTGAAGATGGTCCTTCAGGGCTGGCGGTGCTGGTACCCCTCGCGACCGCGTTCGCACAACCGATTTTCAGAAACTGCGGTCTGCCAAAATGCGGAGTAGGCAAGTAACTGCTCCTCGCTGCCTTCAGCATACACCTCGAGCATGATGCCCCGGGCATCCGCAACCGGTGCCCCAGGACGTGGCAGGCTGGCCGGCAATGTCCACCCGACAGCCTCGACAACGGCAGGAAGAGGCTTCGTGGAGTTCCACCCCTCCATGTCACTGGAGAACGCCCCGACACTGGCCGACTGCCTCTCCTTGCCAGCAGAGGCAACAGCTCCCTCGAACACGTCCCTGCCAGCGCTGGACGCAAATGACGCGACGCTCGCAAGCGTCCTCGCAGATCGCCATCACGTGTGGACAAAAGTGAACGAGGTAGGCAGTCTACTTTCTGCTACTAAGTGACTGCGCTCCTCGATGAGCTGAGCGAATGCAACTGCAACAGGTGATCGAGAAGATGGCACCTAGGGAAGCCTACCAAGGCGACGCTCGTGCTCTACAGAAGCTGCTGCAACTCCATCTCTTGTGCAATATCCTTTCCGACGCCCTTGTCGTTGCATACTTTTTATCTTCATCTACGACAGCTATCGGGATAGTTTTTTTAACCACTCGACTTACAGCAGCGCGAGACTCATCTGCGTGCGCTCCAGCTCACTCTCTTGCAGGAAGGACGAGGGGTTCCAAGTGTTCAAGCTGCTACGACCAGCGAGGCGTACGTGATGATTCTCGAAAATTGACTTTGACACGCTTGACCTAAGCAAGCTTTTGCCAGCACTGAAAACAGCGAGAACGAGGATGACAAAGACGTCGGTGCGCCGAACGCGAACCAAAGCGAATGGCAACAAGAGGAAGAACGGCACTTTGATTTCGTCGACTGCGACGCCATCGACCTGATCGAGCTGTCAGAACAGAGCGCGTAACAAGCGCCGCCTAGATCGGCTCACCGTCTAAATCGTCTTCATCCATTGGAGCCCCATCAAGTGGCTCCCCATNCTCCACCTGCTTCCGCATCTAGTGGTTCGCCATCTAGCGCTTCATCTTCATCCATCGGTTCGCCGTCAATGTCGTCGTTACCTTCTGCTAGCGGCTCGTCGTCGATAGGATCTCCATCTAAATCATCATCGAAAGGCTCGCCGTCCAGGTTGTCCCGGTCTGGTTTATTCTCTTCCTTGATCTCCACTGTCGCTTCTTGGCTCGTGTTCGCCTTTGGCAGGCCCACGATGTTGCTGTTGGATAGGGCATTGGGCTTTTTCGTAGAAACTACTGTCATTGTTGCTGTCGGAGCCGCAAACTCCTTGAGCCACTGAAGTCGAGCGACCAAGTGCTTCGCGTCACCAGTGGCCAAGATCCCTGATTGACGGCACGTTTTCCGTAATCGCTCCAGGTCCGTTTCTCCGATGCCGTCGACATTGAGACAACGCGAGGCAATGAACTCTTCCTCCTCCACCTTTCGCAGGAACGTAGCATGCAGCCCCACAAGCACGGCTGGCGGGAATAAGCTCCAGCTTTCCCACGCAGTCAGCACGTTCATCACTTTCTCCTTCATGGCACTTGCAGACATGCGCCCGGCAATGTTCTTGTGTGCAAGACGCAGCGTGTCTATGATTTCCGGCAAACATTCTTGAAATGTCGTCCGGAACAGTGAGGCGTTTTTCACGGCAGCCGAGCTGTTGTGCAGTATGTCAGACGTCACGTACAGCAGGCCGATGAGCGTCATGCCGGACGAGGCCGAGCTCTTGAACGAATCCAAGATAACGTTGACGAGGTCCACTGCCGCTTCGGAATTGTCCAAAGCAAAACCCATGGTCCTCTTCACGGATTCTCTTTCCAGAGTGAGCTCGCCCAGCAACGTCTTGAAGTCGTCATAATCTTCGCTCGACAGTCGATTGCGCTCTCGCCCCCGCTCCATATCGTGCGCACGTGCAATTTGTTGTCCTGTCAACAGCTTCTCATCCTTGTTCGCGAAGCCCAGTCCACCTCTATCAACCCGCCTGCTACGTCCTTGGTGGTTGGGCCCCTGCTGGTGATCATCTCTGCGAGAGCGTGAACGGGAGCGCGAGCGGCGACTGCGCCTCCGCGAGCTAGAGTCGTCAGATGACCAGGAACGGCTGCGACGCCCACGACTTCGGCTGTGACTTCGACGACTGCGTCGGCGACTTCTCTTGTTGTGACGCCCATCGTCGGAGCTACTTGATCTGCTTCGGGAACGATGCCGACTTCCACTTCGGCTTGGGCGTCGACGCCGTCTAGGACTTGCGCTTGAGCTTCGTGAGCTGCTCCGACTATAGCCTCGACTCCGACTGCGGTGTCGGCGAGACGACGCAGGACTTGTAGAACGGTGGCCAAGTCTTCCGGAAGATCGAGAAGTTGAGTTCCGGCTTCTGCTCCCATGCAGTCGCCCGGGCATCTTAGGTGGCATCCACACAGGACCGTCCACTGTCATCTGAAACGAGTTCTCACGCCACGAGTGCTCGTCGTCTCCCATTGCGAACGAGTAAACTCTCCACCGATAATACAGCGCCACGGCAGACTGCGGCTCGAAGAGGAACCCGTACTTCGCCTTGTTGTTCGCTTCACGCATGCGAACAGCGTTCTCAAACTGGAGTCCATCCGCCGCCACATAGCGAGCGAGGTGATCCACACACCGCTTCACTTCTTCATCAGAAGGTACTTCGATCTTGATAGTTTGCTGCACTGCGAGATTGGCGGCATTCGCAACAGGCCCGGCAGGTATCGCAGCAACTGGCGGAGGAGTCACTGCTGATGGCAGCAGCAGCCCGGGAGCTCGTGCTCGAGGTTGAATCTTCACAGCTTTACCCCATCCAACAATCATAGGCTGGCCTTCCACCTGCAGGCACAAGGACAACGACACGTGAGCTGATGACACACGAGAGAGCATTTGACAGTACACGCACCTCCTTGTTGTCCAAATTGATACGAGCATCATCAGCGTCACGCCGCTCATAGAAGCTGACAAACCCGCAGTTGCGTCTGCGTGCACGCTCTTCCTCCGATCGAGGCCACATGATCTTCACCGAGTACACGTCTCCATAGCGTCCAAACTCCGCCTGCAAACCAAACAAAGCAAATCCATTAGAAGCAGCTTCCGAAGTCACATGATCGCACGACGACGCACCTCCAGAACTTCTTCCGTGACGGTTGGCGCCAGATTCCCCACATACAAATTCGTCGTCTCCGGGTCTCCGGTGTCGAACGAGCCTTTCGCCATGCCGACGCCTTCCATCGAGACTGGCGCGGGGCCTCGCTCCTTCATTTCGTCCAGAAACTCGTCGATTGCTCGTCGCTTCTTCGGCCTCTGCACACTCTGCGTCTGCTGCTTGCGGGTTACCAGCTCAGCGTCTTTCTGCTTGATCTCTTGCAGCATCTTGTCCATTTCCGACACTTTCTTCCCGGCGGAAGCAGCGCCAGCAGGCCCACTGGCCTTGAGCCTATACACGTCTCCGCTCTGCCTGGCGGTCCGGTGGTCGCCCCGCGCGGCCTGCGTCCCTCCCCGCACGAACGCCTTGCCTTTAGTCTCGTCTTCATTGTCGAAGGACGCCACGAACGTCGCGTAGATCTTGGCGGCCTCCTCATCCGCCTGGCGCTTCTTAGCCTCGCGGTCTTCGCGCTCCTGCAGTCAGCTGCACAGTCAGCCTCCTAATAGCAGAGCCAACAGCCTCCTAACACCGCCAAACCTTCTGGAACTTGGTCTTCTTCTGGTGGCCCAGCACGAAGCGCGCCAGCTTGTCGTCCGTCAGAGACGTCAGCGAGCTGGGCTGCATCTCCGTCTTCTCCATGCCCCACGGCAACTGAGGCTGCCCGGGAGCCTGCGCGGACGGCGACAGCCGCGGCTCCGCGCCCTCCTCCGAGCGACTCGAGCGCCTCCTTCCCATCGATTGGCAAATGGATACAAACTGCTTACTTATGGACATATCCAGTTTACTTACGGGTCTTAAAAAGGAGCACCTTGGGTGGTAAGTCGTTTATGCTTGTATTCGTCTTGGTCGCTTTTATTGCTACCGGTGGCTCTACGCTACGTTGCTGTGGTGTTATTCTGCCCACTTGCTCCGCCTAGAGCGCGCCGCACAGCGCGTTCAAAGCCGAAAGCGACATTGACCGACCACTGCTCTGCGGCGCCTAATCCTGGCGCGACTGCAGCTTCTTCGACGTGATGCCCTTGGGTGTGATGATGTGCACGACGGCGCCCCAGCCGGACAGCGCGTCACGGTTGCAGGCGGAGAGCAGACACTGCGAGAGCGTCTCGAACAGGTCCTCCTCCTCCATGTCGGGCTTGTACATGGACTCGCACATGCCGTAGAGCGCTTCCTCCATGGTGCCGGCCACCACAAAGTCCTTGGTCATCATCTCACAGCCCAGGCAGTCCATGCTGGACAGGAAGGGCTTGTTGTCCTCTGTCAGGCCGGCGATCACGGGCTCCACGAACCACGGGCCGAACCTCTTCTCGTACATCATGGAGGACACCATCGCGCTCAGAGTCTTGGGCTTGATGTCGCGCTCCTCGTTCATCTTGTACATGTTGAGCTTGAACTTGAGCAGCTGCGACACGGACTGCACGTCGGTGGCGAGGCCTGCCAGGCCCAGGAACGTCTTGTCCGTCACGCGGAACACCTTCTGGAAGTCCATGGCCACCGTCTGCGCCTGCATTCCTAGTCGGGTATCGCTGCAGATGCGCCACAAAAAGTAGTAGGTCGTTAGCAATCAGAGGTGCGAGGTTAATGGATGAACACCTCTGCCAGAGAGGCGTTATGGGCGTACCAGGCGATACCGACGCAGTCTTTGCCCGACATGGCGATGATTGCCGCTCCGTTGTACGATAAGATGGACTGACGAGGGGGACCACAGAAAGAAGAGGACACAGGCGAGTGAGTCAAGGATCCAATACTGCTGCGGGTGCGTCTGTTGGAGCTGCGGAGAGAGCGCCACGCACCATGATGTCTTCGAGAGCGCTTCCAAGGTTGGTAAGATTTCTCTTCTCCCCCCTTGCGTGTGGATCTTACAGATGTTGCACGAATGTTGCATCAATTGGCGCAACTTCGCAGCTGCCGACAGCTTCAAGCCCTAAGACCTACAACCCCAAACGAGCTCGAGACAAGCAACAATCCTCCGCGTGGCAAGCAGCACCATGTACTCGGTCTGGACGCGCGCGAACGCCGTGTTCTTCACGTCGCTCATGGCGCTGGCCGTCATGTGCACGCTGACGGCCGTCAGCACCTTCCTGCACGAGCCCACGCCCGCCGTGCGGCGTCTGGAGCTCACCAAGCTGCACTCGCTGCGCAACTACCGCGACAAGGCGGACCGCGCCACGCTCTCCTTCGACCTGGACGCCGGTGCGTGGGCCCTCATATCTGCTCTCTAACTATATACATCTCTAACCCACACTTGTGTGGCAACAGACCTGAGCTCCGTGTTTAACTGGAACGTCAAGCAGCTCTTCGTGTACGTGTTGGCCGAGTTCGAGAGCGCCAGCAACACGCGCAACCAGGTCGTCATCTGGGACAAGATCGTGCAGACCAAGGAAGCCGCCAGCCAGCTGCAGTTCCAGGACGAGGGCGTCAAGTACTTCCTGGCCGATCAGCACGACGAGCTGCGCGGGGCCAACGTGACGCTCAGCCTCGAGTGGGACATCATGCCGGTGTGCGGCCGCCTCTTCGTGCACTCGAGCGACGCCATGACCAGCTTCGATCTGCCGGACAAGTACCAAGGCAAAGCGCCCAAGGCCAACGGCCGCTTCTAGAGACTACGAGGTAATGACGACGGGCACAAGGGAGATGGCAACCACTAATCGCTCTTCATTTGCCCCCCACGACCGTCTAAGTGCCTCTCTGTTAAGAAAGGTGGTCGTGGCGGACGCGTACTCTACCTACGTGCTTCTCCAGAGTTCATTCACTTTTATACTGCTTCACTTGTTCTCGAAGCGAGCGCGGAGAGCTGCTACACCGGAAAGCGTAGCTTCCTGCTTTTTCTTCTCCGGCGCTGGAGGTTCTATCGCCACAGCAGGAGCTGGAGAGGCTGACCCGGTGGCGTCGCTCTGGGCGCGAGACAGTGCTACGAAATTGATGTTTCCGCTCGAGTTCTCCTTTCGTCTCTGCTTCATGCGAGCGGCGATGGTTTTGATCTGGTCCATTCCAGTTGCTGGGCTCGCAGCGGAGCGACTGCTGTCGAACACCTGCTCGGTCTCGGTTCTCAGCACGGACGTGTCGATGCTGGCAGCGGACCGGGCCTTGTGCAGCTTTCTGTGTCTCCGCCTCTCGGACTTTGCACTTCCGTTCTCGTCTGCCATCGCTATCCCGTGCTCGTTTCTTGAGGCGTGTGAGTTGCTCCCGTGCGTCGGCGGCAGATCACCAGCCTCCTCGCGCGCAGCCACGAAGATGTTGTCACTTGAGCGCGGTCGCAGCAGGATTGGCACAGAGGACGGTGGTGGAGGACCGGGCGGGAGTGGTGGCTGTAGCTGCTCTGGCTTCGTAGGAACTGCTGTCGTTGCAGTGGATGCTGTCGCGTCCGCTTCCTCCTCGTGGATGCGTTGACTCAGAGGGATGCTGCGCGCCATGCGTAGTTGATCGTTAAACTTGCGCGAGTTCTTGCGGCGCTTCATCAGCTTGTCCTTGTGCTTGTCACTCTCGGATGCATCGTCATCGATGCCCAGTATCGAGGGCGTGGGGTCGTCCCCTGTCGTGGCGCTCGCCGCGGCGGAAGCTCCGAACAGGTTTTCCCAAGATTCACCACCTTCTCCTCCAACGATGGTGGACGCGATCATCTTCATTTCCTCGAGATCACGCACGCTGCCAACGTAGGATGCCGTGCTTGAGCCCTCAATAACAGTCGTTGCATTCGACGCAGTCGATTCTCCGCGTCCACGACCAAACTTCGATACGCTGCCATCGGTACCAGCGCCGCTACTCCCTCCACCGCTTGAGAACGACGACCAGTCTGGCAGCGTAAACGATGTGAACTGAACATCGGCAGTTCGTCCAGCAGGAACCTTGCTACTCCCGCGGTCGGACATCTCACTGTCACGCCCCGACGGATGTGGCCAGTCACCATCTTCCACCCCCATGGGCTCCTCTCGTTTCTCCTCGTAATCGTCTTCTTGCGATGCCTCCAGCGCCATTCCTTGCACTGACGCAAGCAAACTGATGCGCTGCTCCTCGCCCAGTTCGTACGCGAAGCACACATTGCGTGCATATTGCAGTAGCTGCCGTCTCGTAAAGCCATAGCTGGAGAGGTGATACAAGTAGGCAGACACCTGCCCGTACACGATGTTGTGCAGTTCCAATACCTTTTGAGCGCGCTCAGGGTCAGGCAGGAAATACCATGGCGTGTCCATCGACGTCTTGCTAAGCTCTTCAGCCACGCTCTCCAATAACGCGTCGCCCCAGAATGCAGCCACACGCCAAGCTGCATGATCCTTCAACGCGGCGTGAAGGTATTCTTGCCCATCCTTGCTGGTGCGACGGTAGAACGTCTGGAGCATGTTCATCAAGTTCTTCGTAGTGCGGGTATCATGCTGGGCAAGGCAAGCGTCCAGCATCAAACGCAGAGCCGCTGACATGCGTGAGAATCCTTCGCGTGACAGCTCTCGGTCATGCGCTCGTTGATGCGTGAGGCAGAAAAGTATGACGCGTCGGACGACACTCAGCCGGTACATCGACTGTGTAGCTGAAGCCGAAGCGTCTGTGAACTTGCCGCGATGCTTAGAGGACGGCCCAGTCGTCCCCGCTGAGGTTGATGCAGCGGAAGGGAGCAGGGCTGCTTCGGGCTCTACAAAGCAGCTGGACACGAAGTCCTTGATAACCTCGACGTCCTTTTCAGAGACGCCCGAAGCTTTCAGCTTAGCGATATCTTCTTGGGAGCTTGAGACTGCCAAGTAGCTGTCCGGCTCGGCTGATTGCCGCGAATGCTGTTCGTAGCGCCAGGACACGCGATGCCACTCCATCAAACTCAAAGCCTTGGCGTGTCGATGCGTCAGCTCCGGGGCCATACTGTCCACAATATACTGCTGCACAACCGATTCACGGTCCATGGCCTTGAGCGTTTTCTGCAGATCCGCCATGGCCTCGATCTCTGCCTGCAGAATGGCCACTTTGGTCTCGACAAACTGCCCGATGACTATCAGCAACGTATCCAGTCGATCTTCCTCAACGCTCTGAGAGAGTTCCGAGGCTTCTTCGACGACTTCGTCTCGCCTCGCAATGGCGCTGAGCAGCATCGTCCTGGCGTCGTCGTACTCCGCGCCGGCCGCTTCATCCTCGCCAAACGCACTGGAGAAACGGTACTGTGCCAATTGAAACGCACGCTTGACCTCTGGGTTGTTCGGCTGCACTTGGTACGTCGCCTCATTGGCAGCAAGCACGGTTTTCCAATGTGCGAGTTCGTCTGCGGCGCGGGCGACGCGCATCCTGGCCTTGTCCATCTTCTTCTCGGCCGTCTGCACGTCGGCCACGCAGCGCTGCACCAGGTTGTACACGTCGCGCGCCCAGCGCCTTGACTTGCCCGAGTTCTCGAGCGGCTTGGTCATGTCCATGTAGGCCTTGCTGGCGGCCAGGTGCTTGTTGCCCAGCACCTGGTTGTACGTGCGCATCTGCGTGAAGAAGTCCTGGAAGCACGACTGCGCCACCTCCTGCGGCTGCAGCGCCGACAAGCACGCGTCGCTCAGGTGCGTCTGCGCCACCATGTGCTGCGTGGCCGACGCCGCCTTGAGGTACTTGCGCAGCTGCTTGCGCACCTTGACACCGCTCTCCACGCGCTCACTGGCGCGCACGAACGGTACCTGGCGGAAGGAGGGCGCGCCGGAGCCACCGTGCGCCGGGGTGGGGCGCTCGCCCAGCATGTAGGGCGGCGCGGGGACCATGGTGGTCGCCATGGGGTTTGAGCTGAAGGAGCAGACGGAGCTCACGGACGTCGGACTGAGGCTGCGCGGGCGGCGGCGCAGGCGTCGGTGGCCCAGCAGCGAGAGCGAGGGGTGAGGCAGTAGGCGCCGGGGCCGGGAGTTGCCGCCGTCCGAGTCGGTCGAGAGGAGCGCGGGGGCGTCGGACGCGGAGCTGCTTCGTCGGCGTCGCCGCTTGATCGACGGGAGTCCGGGCAAAGAGCGAATGCGACTAGAAAAGGGGCGCATTTGGCAAGAGGTCGTGACGCTTTGACCCTTTGACGAGCTGCTCATCGAGGAAGTGGCGGGCCTCCTACGTGAATGCTGCATGGAGAGCCCGCGCTCGTGGCCCGTTTGCGTGGCCCGTGAGTATTGTGGGGTTGTGAGCAAACGCGAAGTGCACCGGCAAACCTGTGCATGCCAGCCGGCAGCAATGGGCGAATGCAGCATCGTAAACACGGAGCTGGGCTGGGCGGCCTCGTGCCTCGTCCTCGTACGCAGGCAACCAGCCAAGCAACGACAGATCCAGGCAACTAGTACAACTTGTACGGACGCAGGCCATGCACATGCGCTGCTGGTTGTATTGTTACAAACACTCATTGACACCTTCCTGCAGCTCCCGGATCTAAAAAGCTGGTGCTCGCTCGCCGTTATAGCCTAGACTGCCGAGGTGGGGTTGGAAGTTGCGAGCATCACAGCGGGGGCTGGCTGGCGGTCGACGCCCGCCAACACCAGCTCGGCAACCAGAAGCTGCGCCGTGCGCAGGCAGCGCAGGTGCATCAGCGTGTTAGCTGCCACCAGCAGCCCGACGAAGAGCCCGACGCTGTTCGAGTAGTAGTACGTGGAGTCCCCGTAGTCGCTTTCGTCGCTGCTGGCGCTGTCTCCGACGTCGGCGCTGTCGACCCCGTAGCTCATCACACTTCCCGAGAAGACCAGCGTCATGACCAGCAGCCACATATTGAGGATAAGCATGACGTAGTTCGCCCAAATGTACCAGCGCAGCCACTTGATCCGCAGCGGGTCCACTGGCGGCCGCGAGCCGTAGTAGCCCATGAAAGCCGTGAGCAGACCCAGCGTGCCCAGGACGAACGGCTGCAGGAACAGGAACGTGGCCACGTAGTAGGCCATCAGGCACCCGGCCATCCATCGACACTTTTGCAGGAACGCGAAGCGAATGTTGTCGGCCTCTGCGTCGCCCGACACCCCGGCCGGGGCCATGGCCATGACCGTCACGTACGGCAGATCTCGGCCCCCCGTGTTAGGCCCGCTGTGGTAGATGCCTTGCGGGGCGTTCGGGTTCACGGGGATGTTGCTGCCTCCATGCAGGTGCGACTGGATCTGGCTGATGTTGCCCAGCGGCTGCGCCATTGCAATAGGCGGCAGCGACCCCGGCATTTTCATCGCGGCCTCGGGTGTTGGCTGAGCTGCGATGTACGGCACGTCCGAGGGCTGCACACCTTCCTGCGTGTTGGCCGGGGCTCCAGTCGTCGTCGGTGCTGTGGACGGAGCAGGAGCCTGGTGCTGCTGCTGCTGCTCCTGGCCTGACGTTCCAGCGGAGTTCATGGTCTTCTTATGCTCGTGTACGCAGGGAGCGCTGTCAGGGATGCTGGTGACCGCGCGAGTTCGGTGCACGACGTCGACGTCGGAAGAACGGAGCAAAAGTGACCGGGGGTTGCGTCTGGCGGCAAGTATTCAGTCAGGAGATACGGTTCGGCCGAAGGGTTATTAACCAATAGAAGATCAGATCAGATGCGAGTTTTGACCAATCCAAAATCTCCAAAAGGCGGTGCCGAAGCGTGAACGGTTCAAGTGAAACAGCAAATGGACCCCGAGCACGTCACCTGCTACGCCCAGGCGCAAGTAGAGCTGCGCGAGCTCTTTCACGAGCTGGAATGCAATGGCCAAGTGAGCGCAGTGGAGTTGCATCGCTCGCTTGTCCCGTTCACTGCTGGAGACGTCAAGCGCGACTTGCTGGAGCTGCTGGGCGAGCTCAAGACCAAGCGGCAAAGCCTCGATGAGGCCGAGTTCCTGCGCGTCATGTGGCGCAAAATGTACCTCACAAGCGCAATTGACGCGACCAAGAGCGGCTCGGCAGGCCAGTATAAACCCATCAACGTCTCGCTCGCCCACGTCATCGTGTCAGTCAAGCGGCGGCAGCAGCTCCGGCAGTTTGCGAGCTACTACGCGAGTCGAGGGATCTCCGGAGCTGATCACCTGACGACATCATCCAAAGGCACATCGATCCTGAAAAATGGTCTTGTATCGCCCAAAGGTTCGCCTCTACAATCGAAAGAGCTCCCGTCTCCTCAGCAGCAGCTTCGCCAACCTTCCGACAAGGCAGGAGATGTTGCCGCCAACAGTTCGAGCAACTCGATCATAGCCCTGCGTCGACGGCATTCACCGTGCTATGATGTCGTTGCGTGCGTGCTCGATGCTGACGCGCTCAAGATGCAATCGCGCACGCTCTTGGCTCGAGCCCGCGGTGCTGAAGTTCGTAACTGCTCGCAGCTCTACTGTTTGCTATTCACAAAAGAAGCAGGGAACTTTGTGCTGGGCTGCACGTATTTCGGAGAGACCGCACAGCGCAACCACCAAGAGGAGAAGGAGGAATTTGGTATCGTCACGGAGTCCGAGAGCGATCTACTCGGCGGGTCTTCGCTTTATCGCCCGTTGTCTTGGGCCGACAGAGACGACCGAGGTTTGCTCGTGCTTCGGATGGAAGAGTACGACGTGGACTGCTATGTTGGTAGAGCTCGATTGAACTGACGCTTTGTTTCTTCATTTTGTTGGTTGTGTAGATTGGGTCTGCGAAACATAGTTGCGGCCGCTTCCAATCGGGCATCTTTCGCGGCGAGCACGGGGCGAAAAATGCACCAGTGGAGGGCTCTGGAGCCCTATCGAGTTCTTCAGGGGACCAGCGAAGAGAAGTTAACATCCTTGCAGCCTCAACAAACACGGTTTAGCAACGAAGACAACGCTGATGAGGGCCTTATCAAAGCAAACGATGAGCTGCGTGGTGTGGAGACCTCTGCCGAAGTCCGAATGTTGGACACCGATCCAGCAGGTGACTGCTTTGGACTTCTTGGAGGTAAACCGCTTCTGTCACGCACCCAAACGATCGCAGACGCAGGTGATCTCCGACAGATCGCTGCAGGTGATACTTTCTTCATGGGTATTTCGTCTTCGGGGGGACTGTACAGCTGGGAGAGTTGTCCGAGCGCGTCGTCTAGCTCGCCATCAACGGCGCCTCCACTGGGCCGAGCCTGTGCAATTCCGGAGCGAGTGCCGCGGTTTTCTCCACCGGAGAAGGTAAGTCGAGTTGCCTGTGGAGCTCAGCATGCGATAGCGCTAACCAGTAGCGGATTGTACGCCTGGGGGTCTAACATCTACGGCCAGCTCGGACTTGGAGCACATTGCTCCCCTGCAGACCCGCATACACTAGAACCAGCACGTGTGAACCTCCCCGCGGATTGCACCCCGGCGCTAGATGTTGCCTGTGGTGACACACATTCGGTCGTGCTGTCAGTGGCAGGCCAGGTTCTCACTTTCGGCTGCAACTGGGAGGGCCAGCTCGGCATCGATGACTCTCAATACGATGGCATGATCGCTGCTAATACCGGATGTACGCATGAACCTTTGCTGGTTCACCTACCACACGGACCGGAGGCAAGCCGAGATATGCGCTCTTACTTGATCACTGCCGGTCCGCAGACAACGGTTGCTGTCTCTACAAGCGGCCAGGTTTTTCAGTGGGGGAAGTGCGTGCCCGACGGCATCGACGGAGTGTGCGGACGCGTTAGTCGATGGTTGCCGGAAGAACTTCAAGCTATCGCCCATGATGCTACTGGGTCTGCGCCAGGGCCTGTGTGGCAGAGCGTCGCCATTGCTGATGGTCTGGTGGTTCTTACGCGGCATGCTGGATTNCGACGTCGATGAACCACCACCTGAGCCCGCAAGGGGAATGCAGTCCTCTAAGATAAAGAGCGTTAGTGAATCAAATGCTGACAACACGAGATACTTCGAAGCAACTTACTATAAGACTGCCACACGGTCTTGTCGTCGAGGCCCTGGAAGGCCAGCCAGTAGAACTGCATTTGCTTGCAGCCTCCCTTGTTACAAGACGAATAGTCCACAGGAAAAACCGACTTGATGTCCTGGTTCTCGTTGCCGTACTTGCTGAAACAGTCGTCCTCGTACAGCACCTTCGTGTCGTCGAGCCAGATTTCGCACGGGCCGACATGCACAAGGGCACGGGAGAATGTGGCTTTACCATCAGTGGGAATGGGCTGCGGCGTTCCGTTCGGGTCCGTAAATCCGCAGTCAGCACCGTACACTGTCGTGTCGCTCATAAGCGTTTTCAAATCCTTGAAGTTGTTGGCGGCCTTGAGCGACTTGAACACGTCCACGCTTCCTGGCTTGTTGCCGTCCCATTTGTCGCTGGACCACACTGGGTCGATCTGGACGACCCAGGCTGAGTTGGCAGAGCCCTTAAACTGCGACTCTGGGATCAGCATGTAGCCGTGAGCATCGGTGCTCGGGATCGAGGCCGCCAGGAGAACAGCGACCGATGCGAAAGCTGCAGCAGTCAGCATTGTGTTGCCGGATAGTTCACGAGAAGGAGAGCTCAAGTCGATCGCAAGGCAAAACTGAGAGTGGTAGAAAGTCAGCAAGGAGAACGGAGCTAGAGTCGCAAGGCAAAGCTACAGTGCGTCCCCGTCACATCGCGCCATTGTGCCGGGCGGCGAGCCGTAGTAATGGCGAAATTCACATCTTGGGATCTTGAACTGTAAAATCTTGGAAAGACTCACACACTACATGTATATGCAGGAGGAGTGCTGCTCATAACTATCATTGTCCTCCTTTGATTGCCTATCTATCATCTTTCTGGCGGTGTTTGCGCTCCGCATCGTCGGGACGTCTCCGAGGCGGCACCAACCTTGCAGCTTCCACTAGTGCTATCGTATCCAGGTACGTGTTGCGCAATATGGCAACCAGACACCTTCTGCCACCGTGTTTCAACGCGAACGAGCACCAAACACCGAAAGTGAAAGTTGGCAAATACTAATTCTATTTGCTGCAAACATTTTACGAGAAGGAAAGAAAATTATGATCGAGCTCGCTGTCCGAACGCTGCACTTTTCCTCGCTTCTGTTGTCAGACGGCCACCAACGTGCGAGATGTGTCGTCCTCAGGAGCGAGCTGCTA
>JAABLL010000014.1:11578-22619 GCA_012295475.1 Phytophthora gonapodyides | reverse complement strand
CGCAATCAGCAAATTTGCTACGCCTTACAGCTTGCTGTTGACAGGTCCGGTTGTCACCCTCTCGAAGCGTTCCCGTTGCATGTTCTTCAGCCGGTAGCCATTACAGAAGTCTAAGGCCGCACCGACCTTGCGGTCAGCCTGCTGTAGCTTTGTGATCAACAACCACGAACCACTTGCGCATCGTAGCCAAAGCGCCTGGAGCTTCTTCTCGAAGAAGAAGGTTCCAGGCGCTGCTAGTCCATTGCGAGTCTCGTCGGCTTCAACTAAAGCAAATAGATAAAAATGTAGCCATGCTGTCAGCATATTCCCTTTTTCATCGAGAGGCTCAAACGAAGGAGACTTACCGGACCGCAGCTCCTCAGCCGACGGAAGCCGAACTTCGATGAGCTTTACCACCTTCTCCTTGAATTGGACGCATATGCCCACTGAGTTACTCAGCGCTTGCCATCGCTAAGTTGCCACAAAATAGACGAGCACCAAACGTGTTAGTGAGCCATGCGAACAACAGAGCATGTCTGGCCGTGCAATCCTTACGTGGAAGATCTCACAAGCAGACTCGTCAAGCGCGAGAAACCCGTCTTTAAGCGTCAGCTTAGGGGCTTTGCAGGCGATTGAGTCGTCCTGCACCAGCGCCGTCTCCTTCCGCGTCGGCAACTCAGTCAGCGTCTTCATGATGCAATCTGCGCCAAACGCAGCAAGCTCCGTCGCCAGCCTGTAAATCGTAAAGAACCCTACAACGTTTAGCTCACCAAAGCAATACCAACATGTACTGTAAACCATCGCAAGCTTGCTCACTCTTGGCACTGGATGCCTGGCTTGATGTCGTACGGCTCCTGGAGCAAAACGCGGCCGACATCAAAAGCCTTGGGGTCGATCTCGATCACTGACACCCCCGTCGTCGTATCCCCGTTCAGAAGCGCGTGGTGGATCGGCGCCGGGCCACGGTACTGTGATCACACCACAAAGCCCATGAGTCCCTACTCCACTGATCCCGTTCAAAAGCAAACGCCAGCAGGGTCACCTTCGGCAGCAACGACGGGTGCATATTGATCGCTCCATGGTGCAGGTTCGTCAGCATGTGCGGGTGCTGCAAACAAAAGAACGACAACGTTAAAATGACTTACGCTCAGAAGCTCCGGCGCCAATGGCTCACCAAAAAGTAGCCGAAGGACACGACGACGCCCACGTCAAAGTTGTCCGCAACCGGGAAATCCCACGCTTTTAGCGACTTGAGCTGTGCCGGCGTGTCGAACACCTGCAGGCCGCACCGCTGTGCGAACCTCTTGACTGGCACGGGCTCGGGCTTCTTGCGGCCGTTCATGGGCCGGTCGGACGGACACACCACCTCGATGTGCTCCACGACAGGGTCTTCCGCTTGGCTGCTGCACGGGGTACGATTGAGTTATATCCACGACCGTGACAGCGACACATTTCGCCATTGCCGCACCTGTTGGCGTGCAGCGCCTTGAGCGTGGCTAGGGACACGTCGTCGGTACCGAAGAACAGCACGCGGTACGGAGGCTGCCCCGGTGCCGCGAGCGAGAAGCGCCGCGTCAGCAGCGACGACACAGCGCGCCGAGCCATGGTCCTGGGTGTCCACATGGTCAATTTCGGTCGAGTGTAACCCAATCGATCAAAGGCTAAATCGAAAGGGTTAGATCGAAAGGGTTACGAAACTTGACCATTGGTTCAGAGAGGAATATAGTCGCAGAGCCATGGCGACCGCAGGAGGTGCGTTGCTCGCGTCGAGGAGCCCGCGGTGCTGCATGCAGCGAGGGTGACCATCTCCATCTGCATCTTGAGATGAAGAGGCTGAAGTTTCTGTGTCGTTTGCGTGCGTTTGGGCGGAGCAGAGAAGCAGCCGATGGACCGACTGAAGGACGACGTCGCCCAGGTCCGCGGCAAGGTGGCGGAGATGGACGTCAAAGTGGAGGTGCGTTGACAGCTGCCTTCCAGCCGCGTTGAGTTGCTGGTTATACTTGCGACTCATAGTTCCTGGCGTTTATCGTGCAGAATGAGCTGCCCACGGAGGCCGGCATGACGTACCTGCAGGTGAAGAACCACGCGCTGCTGACGTACACCAAGATGGAGCTCTTCTTCGCGCTGCTCAAGGTGAGCACTGTGTACTGGGCACATACGATTTTCTATGGCTAACGAGGGTGAAATGCCGATGCTGCAGCTGGAGCAGCCGGACAAGGTGCAGGACCACCCCGTGTTCAAGGAGCTGGTGCGCTACCGCACGCTGCTGGAGCGCATCCGTCCGCTGGACCGTAAGATGAAGTACCAGGTGGACAAGATGCTCAAGGTGGCGCTGTCGGGTGGCAAGGGCATGGACGAGTCGCTCAACTACGCGCCCAACCCGGACGAGCTTGCGGCGGAGGACGGACAGGGCGACGACGAGGACGGCGACGAGGGTGGCTCCGGCTCCAAAGACGGCATCTACCGCGCGCCGCGCTTGGCGGCCGTGCCCTATGAGGAGGAGGAGCGCGCGCAGGTCAAGCAGGCCAAGAAGGATGAGCGTAACCGCAAGCGTCTGCAGAAGAGCACCATCTTGGCGGAGCTGCGCGAGGAGTTCAGCGAGCGCCCCACGGAGATTCTGGCCAGCGGCACGAGTGTCGTGGACAAGGAAAGCGCTCGCGAGGAAGCCGAGAAGAAGGACTTCGAGGAGTCGCGCTTCGTGCGTGTGGTCACCTCGCGCAAGGACAAGATCCGCAAGCGGCAGCGCGAGATGGAGGCGAGCCGCGCCGACCACGTCGGCTCGATCGACAACTTCGCGGCGGTGCAGGACATTTTGTCGCTGGACAAGACCAAGCACCGCATCCCCACGCCGCGCGAGCCCAAGAAGGTTGGCGGCAAGACGGGTGGTATCTTCTCGCACGTCGATGCGCCGGTAAGTCTTCTACTACTACGAAGCACTTGATAACGTCGGATGTTAGCGCTAACGAGCATTGCTTTGCACTTGCAGACCGAGAAAAAGCGGAAGGTCGGTCGAAGCAGCGGCAGCAGTGGCGCTGCTCAAGCCGCGGCTGGTCCGTCGGCCAGTGCCACGTCGGGAGCGGCTTCGTCTGCGCCGAAAAAGTCCTCTGGCAAGAAGAAGAAGGTCGTGTTCTCGAACCTGTTCTCGTGAGTGGGAAGCTGCCAATTTGGATGAATAGATTTACATTGCATCACTACAAGGCCGAGTTTCCCTGGACGTCCGTAGATGCTGACTATGTCTACAGAGGTGCAATCTGCCAAGGGCTTCGTGGCTCAGTAGAACCAGCCGGTACGGTGAATGGAGGCTTGTTGACGGGCTCGAGGGAGAATATGTGCTTCTCGTTGTGCTGCATTGAGCTCGGCCTCCTCTCCTGTTTGTGTTGCAAAGACTAATGTCTACAGCTCCAGCGAGTGCGGTCGGCCACCGAGAAGCCGAGCTTAGCCACTTCCTGCAGGGTGGTGCGTGCCACAGGCGTGGCGTGGAGCGTGTGTCGGCTAGCCTCCGAGGCTGCCTCGCGGATACGCACGAGCACGTTGTCTCCCGGCGCAGCGTGGACGCTCTCGGAACTGACACTCGGCAGCTGAAGGAAATCGGACGCCAGCTCCCCCGCCCGCAGCGCTTGCTGGCATCCGTGAGGCCAGTGAGCTTCGGGTCTTCGTTGATGGAGCGACGACTGGGGCCGTCCTTGACCTCCTGGTCGCTCAGCGCGCGCACCTCGTCCACAGTGGACTTGATGACGCGACTGCGCTCGTGCGTGAACGACACGATGCAGTACGAGCACATGTTGCAGCCGCGCATGACGGACACGAAGGCCCCTCAGCCTTGGCCTTCGTATTCCGGCGGCCTTCTTGGTGTGGTCATCGCTGCCGCTGTTGGCCTGAGGGGTGACCAGCGACATCACACGGGGCACTTGAACTCTGTGGCGTCCTTGTAGATCTCGTCCGTGGCGATATCGGCCTCCTCGGTCGAGCCCAGGGGCGTTGCGCAGCGCCATCTCGCTCGCACACGGTACTGGTCGCCCAAGATGGCTCGGTACTCAAAATATAATTTTGGTTTTACAATAGTTTACATTTTCTTAAAACTAAATAGCTAATTCAATATTGCTTAATTTTAATCCCATTTAAAAATGGGACTTCGTCCAATGAGTCTAACATTTTGCACATGTGCAGAGTTCGATAAATATGGAGTTGACCAAGTTTCATCTCGGCGCTCCTGGCCTCCTCGCTAGCAAGGAATCAACCTCCTCGTTGCATTGCCCTCTGCATCATTCCATCGAGGTAAATGCACCTTAACCCCAATCTAATATTATGGTCGGCAACGTGATATTTGTTACCGCTATTCTGGTTGTCAAGTCCAGTTTGCCACGGTCAGAGCGATGCTAACTACTGGGTCACTGCTTCAGCACCACTCCTTTGTACAACTAGTTGTATAACAGATGGATAGGCGTTGTTCTAGGCCAATTTACAAACCTCTATCCGTGCGGAACGTATTTCAGGGCACATTTCGACGAGGCGTGGGGTTTGTGGGTCTTGCAGAGACCACGAGTTGTCGCTTTCTTGTTGCAGCGCCAGGTTGAGCAAATCCGCGTGTTGTGTGTGCTGCAGAAATCGCTTTCTCCTCTGGCGACTTCGTGCACATCGTCGCTTTACAATACTTTTGCATGCAATAAGCGGTACACAGTCTATTGCGGTGCACAACCTTGTCGCACCCGTTGATGGAGCAGCGTCTGCCACCGCAATGAGCAGTCCAACATCCGACGCTGCGAACCAGCTTGTCGCACCCGTTCGCAGTTTCACAGTACAAAAGTGTTTATATAGTCATACGCTTGTCTCAAAGATTAAGCCATGCATCCCGCGCCTGCGATTTTCCAGGACTGTGTGGACGCAAATTTAAAGGCAAATTTCGAGACGACGGATGTCCCCAAGAAGAAGAAGTTCGCAAGGCAGACAAGCAGTGGCAACTGGTTGGCCGACCGCCCGACGGCGCGGGACAGAGCGCTGTACCAGCGTGACATAGGGTATGATCAGTGAGTTCAACACCACCCCACGCAGAAGCTCCGCTTCTTCTTGTACCTTGCATCGTGCCGTTTGAGTTTACTGCGGCAATTTCGTGAAATTATAACCGCTTCACCAACGTACAGTTGCCACCACGCACACAGCACAAGGTCCCTCCTCCTATCTGCCTTGGTCAAGTGCTTTTCACGCTGCTTTCAGGGTCGACACGCTGCGAGTGTAGCAGCGTCTGCGACTGCCACGAGCAGAGCATAGTCCATCGTCCTTCGCAGCCTTGGTGCACCCGACGACGGTGCAGCCTGGTGAGACGTGTCGTCTCGCCGAGCGGCTCGAATGCAGGCCACCCTGGAGCACTCGACACCTCCAAATTGTCGATGCTCTTGATTGACTCGAGCACCATAAAGGTCTTGCTGAGTCTCTCGGACTACGCAACACGGCGCAAAAGTTCATCTTTGGCCAGGTGCAGACGGGCGATCTTCTCCTTCAGCAGCTGTGCCTCGTACTTCGTGTGTTCACAGTACGCTCTATATTCTTCGCATTGACATTGAAGAACTTGGTAAGCCGTGTCGTCGAGCTCGGGAGAATGAGTCTGCGACAAAGAAAACTCTGCAGCCCTTTTAAGGAGCTCCGTGACGTACCCTTGACCTGGCTCAAGTGAAATTTACTGGTGTTCCTTACAAACATTGAGCTCGTAAATCAGGAGCTGCTCGACGTCAGTCAGAGCGACTGCGGGTTTTGGTTGTTGAAGAAAACCCTTTCCGTTGTCGGCATCATTGCCATCCTCCAGGCGATCCTCGTCGGCTCCCTACCTGTACAGATGATGATAATCAAAGCCGAATTAGCTTTGACCCGAGCGTTATTGAATGAATCCACGTACTGAACTCGGGAGAATGTCAGTACTGTAGATAATATTTTTGAGCCAATAATACTGCCAAACTGCCGGGAAGTACTGGAGAGCTGGCAGTGAGATACAGGATCTATTTTTGATACTGCTCTGCCTAAGAACATCGTAAAATGGATGTTGTAACATCTGCTAAGATACATTTCGCAGCAGGAAGTTGGTGTTTCCATGGCTTCATACGAGAAGAGAAGGACGTCCTCCAGCTTGTTGCAGTCAATCGACTCCACACAGCAGTTGAACATGTCGGCTGCTGATAACCAACAACAAGACCTCAAACGCTTGCTGTGTATCCGCCGTGATAACGACGATGTCTGCTAGATTGTTCAAGTGCTATGCACTCACATCGACATACGTCGTTGGTTCCTCGAAACGCGGGACTATCAGTTTCCTTCGATAGCGGAATTAGCCCGAGTATGGACTGCAAGGAGCCCGTTTAATGCTTTCCAGGACATTGTATTTTCTTCGGTGACCAACGTGATGAGCAGTAGACGTGTTGATTAGATGTAGAAGCATAGAAAGCACTGCCTCAACTACTGGAAAGTACTGTACTGAGTTACTGTACTCAGTAGAATATATTTTGCTCAGTAAAGAGTACTCAGTAGAATATGTTTTGCTCGATTTCAAAAGTAAAGAGTATTATTGCCAAGTCCGTCCAAATTTGTGGATCCTGGTCAGTTTACCAGCATGTTCTAAGCCACTGCATACAAAACCCAAGTCAAAAGGCAATCGACCAAAAGAAAAACATATGGTCCGAAAGCGACCCTTCGAAGCCCGCGATCGTACTTAATAGGGTCAATAGTGAGGCCAAGTGCTTCTCAGCTTTCGGTCGATTCGCTGGGCGATCTCGCTTGATTGGAATCGCGCGCGGAAGTTCGAGCAGAACTCGCAATAATACTCAGCAGTTCTAAATCCAGCCAGCTTCAACTGCTCAGCACGGTACCAAACAAAGCCTCTACTGGCACGCCCTGCCTGCACACTCCAGCTCAGAGCAGCGAGCATTGCTTGCTCGCCTTGACATGTCGCGCAGAAACGCAAGATATTATTTTGATAAGTTGACGAAGTATCCACTTCCGAGATCAATGCGGTCTTCGGTGGGTCGCCGCCGTGCTACAGTATCATGTTTCCCACTGCACGTCCCAAAGGATACCACCGTAAGCTAAAAGAGTGCCAAGAGTGCCAATGGTGGACGAGCTCGCTGGCGATCGTTATCGAAGCAGTGGTTGCTTTTCGAATGCTCGCATCAAAAACAATTTGACATGATGAAAGGAAGCGCCAAACGAAAACGAAGCAAAATATATGTACTTCGTTTCCCATAGTGCCCGAGTCTACGGACGTAAGCGAGCATACAAACCTAGTGGTTGTAATATTGTTGTTGAGGATGAGTATGTTTTTGTAAAACATACAGAGGGGCTGCATGTATTTATTCAGGCTTCCAAGTCACTAGCATTCGCAAATGAATCACATGGGTGAACAACGCCATTTTTGTCATGGAGCAAGCCGCTAGTGTTATAATAGGCTAGCATGACAATGAACGGTCTAATTGGTCAAAAGGTGTTCTTGAAAGCAGTCTCAGAGCATGCCGGCGCCGTACGTGTCGTTTCCATTCAAGCAAACCGTTTTGCAGTGCCAGTGCCGTGGTGCTGGAATGCGCTAGAATTCGAGGCACAGCAACTGCTTTTCGTCACGAACTTGACGAGGTTGACTAAGGTCGCTTGAAGTTGGCGGAAATGCTGACGCACATGTTCCCTGGCCCAAGGTGCTCCTCCCCGTGCGACTTCACCGCGCTCGGTGCGTCGTACAGTCGCAATTTGCACCGAATTCCGGCGCATTCATGCCGGTGACTCACGTTGTTGT
The DNA here is from genome assembly GCA_012295475.1 of Phytophthora gonapodyides. NCBI lineage: Eukaryota > Oomycota > Peronosporomycetes > Peronosporales > Peronosporaceae > Phytophthora > Phytophthora gonapodyides. The sequence goes on along the minus strand of JAABLL010000014.1, from coordinate 14,875 downwards.
AAATGTGTTGTGCCTGGGAAAGGCATTCGCACCGGAAGCTCGGAGTCGGTGCATTGGTGAACGTGGTGCAACTTGTAGTGGTGTTACCGTTGTGCTCTCACGTTGATCAACGCGACTTTGCAAGTAAGTAGCCACAAGACTTGTCGGAAACTAACTTACAAGCTCGCAACGAGCGAAAAAGTGCGGGTTCAAGAGGAAAACTTGAGTGCGAGAAGAGCGAGAAGCGATGGATTCTATATCAACTCAGTTTACCATTACTCGTTTGTTTGCATGGAAAACAATCTCCTCAGGTTCGTTTCAGACATGGGCCCCTCGCCCGTTTCAGACATAGGTCGATCCCTCCGCTGCATCGGCCCCTCGTCGTCGCTCCTTGGCGCGCCGATGCTGCTGGACGGCTCCGACAACAGCGTCCCGAAATACACTTCCTCTTTGCAAAGTTTGCAGCCTGCCCGTCCGTGAGGCTGGCCGGAGTCTGGAGGCTGTTTAGCTGGCAGCGTGGTGCCGCAACCAAACTTCGCCAAGCCAAGCTGTGAAGGCAGATGGATAATAGCCGCGTATACTTCGGCAACTTAGCGGTGCACATTTCGGCACCCGGATCTTTGCGTGTCTTCGCGACATGTCCCACTGGTTATCCCGGCAGGATGGTGGCGATTTGATTACGGAGATGCTCTAAAGCGCCGCGAATTACGGTAAAAACAGGCGCAATGCCGACGAATGCCGCGAATTAGCGCCACGGACGACGAAAAGAACACCGAAGAAGCCTTCCGATGACCGCTTGTTACGCTCTAGGACGCCTGTTCTCGGACCCGCAGCTGGACTTCAAGTGTGGAGACATTGCAGGCTCCAGGATCGGATCGGCGTGGATTGGGNGCCCTGGTTCTCCACACCGAAATTTCAGCGCGAGCGGAGCAGCGGAGCCTCTTTCAAGCTCGGCAACTTGCCTGGCCTGGCATCGGTTGGCGCGGCGGTCTCGTGGCAAAGCACGCCGGCACCGCGAAAGATTCACAGCGCGCTCCGTGACACATGCGCGTAAACCTTTTGACGGCCACGCCGATCGCGTCGCTGCATTGCCGGTGGGCTGCTGGTGCTGGTGTTGGAACAGGCGTTGGTTTTGCCGTCAGGAGCCCGATCCCAGCAGCGACGCCAGGCGAAAGAGGTGAAAATTAGACCGAGCCTCTCACTTGCTTCGCTTCACGCGCCGTGCCACCGCCGCTACTCACTGCGTCGTTTGCCTGCCATTCGCATGAATGGCAGGCACCAGCCAGACCAAAGCCCGTTGCCATTGGTCCTTCTGGTCCTACCTACCGTGGGATTGTCGGCCGCTTGCGTCCGTTTCTGTGCTGGATGGGCCGATCTGGATAAGTATCCATTGTAGCCCCGCAACTTAGTGCGTCCAATCAGCATGTGGTATTTCACGCCACGCAGGTGGTCAGAATAATGCGCCCAGTCCCTCTTCAGGCTCATTTCCGCTTTTTCACCGCAGGACGAGGCACCGCGTGAGGAAAAAAAGAAGGAAGCGTGCATACTCTCTTCAAGTCAAACGATGGGCGACAACAAGATGCGAAAGCGACCGGCTGGCTCGGCCCCCGACGGCCGCCCGAGCGCCTCGGCCGCACCCGTGTTCCTACAGAAGACGTACGACATGATCGAGAGCTCGCCGCCCGCCGTGGCCTGCTGGGGCGAGGCCGGCACGTCGTTCATCATCAAGCTGCCGCGCGAGTTCGCCAAGACGATGCTGCCGCGCTACTTCAAGCACAACAACTTCAGCTCGTTCGTGCGCCAGCTGAACTTCTACGGCTTCCGCAAGCACAAGAAGGACGAGATCGTCATCTCCACCGAGGAGGACGAGAGCAAGAACTGGTGGGAGTTCTACCACGACAAGTTCGTGCGCGGCCGCCAGGAGCTCATGGCCCAGATCCGCCGCAAGACGTACTCGGAGCCGGCCTCGCCCGACCACGAGGAGGTGGAGACGCTGAAGCAGTCGGTGCAGAGCCTGCAGGGCCAGGTTTCGGAGCTCATGGGCCAGCTCTCGGACCTCACGGGGCTTGTCAAGAGCCTGCTGCAGGACAAGCAGGCGCCTTTGCCTATGCCGCCTCAGCGCGCCCCCAAGCGCTTGAAGATCAGTGAGGGCCCCGCGCCGGTGCCCCGGATGACGGTCTCTCCCCCGGCCAACGTCCTCCCCGAGTCGTACGCGAGCCAGCTGGAGCAGCCGATGCCCGTGCCGCCGCAGCCCCGTCAGCCGCAGCCCCACATGATGATGGACCCCACCATGTCGAAGATCCAGAGCCAACGGACACGAGAGATGTCGCTCATGGAGTGGACCGAGTCTTACGGCATGGACTACCTGCTCAACGACTCGGGCCGGCCACTGCCGCTGTTTTCCGAGGACATGCTCAATTATGACTGAGCGCGTCCGGTCTTCTGAAGTCTCGTGAGCTTCCCAGCTTCCTGGGCTCGTGAGCTACGTCGGAAGGCAGCCCGCTGGCAAGAAGGGACCAAGGCAGGAGGCGGAGGGAGACGTCTACATCCATTTATATAATCGCGAGGGCGGCCGTTGCCCGACAACCCTGGCCAAGAAACGCGAATGTTGGTTTCGCGTCGACTGGACAAGACAAGGCGAGCAGCAAGCAGGACGGCAAGCACAACTAGGAAGTCAAATAGTTAGGTTGTTCGTTGTACACGTGGAAAACACGCCGTTGCACCCGAGAAAACTTTATCATTACGAGTAAACTAGGTAAATGATGTTATATTGAACGCTTTCATTTTGTTGCTTTTTGTGAGATCGAGGAAGCAACGTGGCATGGTTGTTTCTCATTGGCGCTCCGAGAAGTACGCATGAGCTGCTCGTCAGATCGGTGTTGTGGAGTCGATGACAATGGACGGAGTCAGGTTGTTGCGCTTTCGGTGTGGCCAAGCCACAGGGCAAATCGACGTCAAGGGTCCTTCCCGGTTGCATGTTTTGACGTCACACCGAGCCGGTGCAGCCCGCGAAGCCTGCTCATCGACGTCAACACGAGCAGCAAACAGGCAAGTTGTCCGAGGCACCAACCTAGCCAGCCACGAGGTTGGCTGCTACGAGCAGCCCCCATTCCGATGATGCGGCCGCAGACCATCACCGGGAACTTGCCTGTCCCACGAAAACTTTGCGCTCCAGAGTACATGTATTACATGTAAATCTTATCGGCTAGGAAGTTCGCAGCGAACAACTACGAATGCTCGAGATGTATCGTGGAAGTCAACATTTACCGAGACAGCTTTCGTCGCTATCGACGTCGCTCCTCACCAGGGAAGCGAGCG
>JAABLL010000014.1:0-11478 GCA_012295475.1 Phytophthora gonapodyides | reverse complement strand
CGGTCAGTCTTTTCCCTCTCTTTAGTGACTCGCTTGCTCCCCGCCAATATGACCATGCGCTTCCACCAGCGGCGCTTCTTCGCGTACCCGAGCGGGGCCCCCAGTCTGTACACGCTCAGCTCCGTTGCCTCCACAAGCTACACGCTGGTCACGACGGACCGATCGGTGTCGCTCTTGGGCTACGGAGACGCCGGCTACAGTCTACACAAGCTCGAGGTGGACGCTCTGCGGGCCGTCAACGCGGACGTCGTGGCCAGCGCGGCCATCGAACGGCCAGGTGCTCGGCAATCACGCGTGGCGGTCGCCTACGCGGTTGGCGACGCACTTTTCCTGCAGGTTCTGGCTCCGCACCATGAGTCTCTTGGCAATGGAGAAGCCGCTGAGGCCTCTGGCTGCGGGAAGTTTGAGCTGGAAGCCGCGCCGACCTGCATGTTTAGCGTGCAGGCTGCAGGGGTCGGCGGAGACGTCTTCTACGGTATCTTGGTGTGCTGTACGGACGCCATGATGGCGTTCGGCTATGTGGAGAATGACAAGGAGAGCAGCTCTGCTGCCAGCTGCTGTCGCTTGGATAATACGCAGTTCTCAGCCTTCTTCCCCGAGTTCGCGACGTTCTCGCACACCATCCTGGCTGTGGATACCTTTATAGCGCCTGAGAAGGACCAAGGGTGGACTGCATTCGGCTGTGCTGACGGGTAACGTTCTTTTACGAGATGAGCTCAACTTTGTGCGTTGTTTCGTGAGGAGCTCACTGCTGTTGCTTGTTATTTGCCGGCCAGATTCGTGCGAGTGTTTCACGGGAAAATGCATGGAGGGTGTCTGGGCGGGCCGTTCAAAACCAAAGATCTTCAGCTGAATGGACCCGTGACTTCTGTCGCTCTCTTCCCGAAGCAAACCGCTTCAGCCGAGGAAACCAGCTCAGCTTGGCGCTGTAACTTGCTGGTGGCATGCGCCATTGGCCAGGCGGTGGTGTATGAGGACCTGTTCAGCATTACCGACGAAGACAAGGATGGGGAAGTGCTGCTAGACTCTGACACCTTCGACTCCATCTTCGCGGGTATCGCTGCCGACATCGATTTGGTAAGCTGAACCTTTCGATGTTCGTTCGCTGGCAGGATATTCACGGCTGTGCGGGCGTTCGTTGTGTAGGATGGAGAAGTCGAGCTCTTGCTGGGAACCGACAGTCAAGTCACGTTAGCGTACAAGGCCGATCATGAGAATAAGCGAGGCGCAACTCCCGAATATGCTACGAAGGACTCGCTTGAGCCCGACACCACCACGTCGGCCGCTGCAGACGGCAGCTCTTCGCCCACGTCGCCTGCGAGCTCACAAAATATCTGGAGCGAGCTGGAGACGATCCCAGTCGCGGACGAGCTCATCCCGCCACCGCCCGAGTCTTTGGTGGCCCGACGACGCAAGTGGAAGCGCTTGCCACGCAGCGGCTGGGACCTGGAGACGTTTGGCGCCATCTACAGTCTGTTGTGGCGGGATGTCAACCACGACGGAGTGCCAGAGCTGCTGATTGCCAGCTCCACTGGCATCTACGTGTACGAAGCCGACCCCGTCTTCGTCATTGAAAGGCTCGAGCAAGTGCTGTCGGCGGTGCAGGTGCAGTAGCGCCAACGGATGCCAGCAAAATCACCGCGGAATTTGCTAACTCTAATAAACTGTCAGGTTCAATAAGTCGATCCTGATCGTATGAGCCAAGGGGTATTCATAAAATCCTTTGTGAATAAATGATCTCTTAGATATGATATTTCTACGAACTCGCAAAGCCCGACTTCCCATCCGCGATGCTAAATGCGTCTTCACTCAGGAATTGACACGCTAGGACAGAGGAGACCATGCTGCCGCTCCGCTCCGTCGCCTGGCGGCGCTCCATCACGCGTCACGCGCGTTCGCTGTCTGTGGCAGGCACGCCCGGCCGCCCCGAAGGCGTCTCGGCAGCTGCAAGCGTCAGCTTCACGTCGGAGGCCAAGCCGGGGCTCTTCCAGCTGCCGGACCTGCACGTGCCGTCGGACTTCGTGCGGCTCACGCGGGACGTCAAGCTGCAGTGCCATCAGCTGCGCCAGGAGGTAACGTAGCACTGCGATAGTACTTTGCCGACAGTAACCCGCTAAGTCAATTGCTACTGCAGCTGGCAGCGGCGTCCCCGGGACTGCAAACGCTGCGCACGCTGGACGACATCTCCAACGCCATTTGCTCGGTCATCGACGCGGCGGAACTCTGTCGCAACGTCCATCCCAATGAGTGAGAAGCAAAATAGTATTTTGCATTGATGTAGGAGTACTAACACTGAAGTTTCGTGTCAATAGGAACTTCCGGCGGGCTGCGAGCGAGTGCTTCACGGACCTGTCGGACTTCATTCAGAACTTGAACGCCGACGTGGACATGTATCACGCGCTCAAGACGGTGACAGAGGACAAACTCGGCATGGCGAGCTTCACACCAGAGCAGCGGAGGATGGGCATGCTGCTCCGCAACGAGTTCGAGCGCGACGGCATCCATTTGTCCCGCGCGGATCGCCAGCGAGTGATCTCGCTGCAGAACGACATTACGCAGCTCAGCATGCAGTTCCAGTCGACCATGTACAGCGCCCGAGAGTACGTGGAAGTGCCGGCGAAGCTCATCCGCGGGATGCCGCACAGCGTCACCTCAGTCTGTGAGCGGAAGTGGATGAGTCGCGACACCTGGCGCGTGCCCACGGACATGCACGTCATGAACACGATCCTCAAGTGGGTCGGAGCCCCCGACGTCCGACGGAAGATGTACATTGCCGCCAACTCGTGTGCCAAGGACAACATTCCGGTTCTGGACAAGTTGCGGGCGAAGCGCCACGAGTTGGCGCAGCTCTTGGGGTTTCCCACGTACGCACACCTGGCAACAAGGTACAACACACGCTCTTCATGGCATTTCGTGGCATGCGCACTAACTGCTGTCGATGATGTTTGCTCGACCAGCGACCGCATGATCGGATCCCCAGAAGCGGTGGAAAACTTTATCCAGGACATTTCCAAGCAGCTCATGGCGAAGGTTCGTCGCTGCTGGCGAACCTCATTTGCTGCCGGCGTGTGTCTGACCTCGCGTCTCCTATCCGACAGGCGAAAGTGGAGCAGAAACTTCTGCTGGACGCCAAGCGGAAGCACGAGGGCAGCTCCGTCGACCAAGTGTACATGTGGGACTTGCCGTACTACATGGGCATGCTCAAGGCCCAACAGCACCGCATCGACTCCCGCGTCATCTCGGCGTACTTCCCGCTTGAGAACTGTGTGAAGGGGCTGCATTTGCTTTGCTCCGCTCTCTTTGGTCTGGAGCTCAAGCAGGTGCCCATGCTGAACGCCAGCGAGGGCTGGCATGAAGACGTGGTGAAGCTGGCGTTGACGCGGAACGGCGAGAGGCTGGGCTACATCTACTTCGACCTGTACCCGCGGCCAAACAAGTACAACCACGCGGCTCACTTCACCATTCGCTGCGGCAAACGCCTGAGCGATACGTCGTACCAGAAACCCATCGTGGCGCTTGTCTGCAACTTCAACAAGCCGGCCCCGGACAGCCCGTCCTTGCTGACGCACGCCGAGGTGGAGACGCTCTTCCACGAGTTCGGCCACGCGATGCACTCGCTCTTGTCTCGAACGGAGTTCCAGCACCTCTCGGGGACGCGCGCGGCGCTAGATTTCGTCGAGACTCCGTCGCACTTGTTCGAGTACTTTGCGTGGGATTACCGCGTCGTCAGCGAGTTCGCGCACCACTACCGGACAGGCGCGCCGTTGCCTGCTGCGATGATGCAAGGCCTGCGAGCCTCCAAGACGATGTTCGCCGCGATGGACACGCAGACCCAGTGCCTATACTCGAACCTGGACCTCAAACTCTTCGGAGAGCAGCCGCTGCCTTGCAATCCCCCGACGTCGACGCAGATGCTGCACGAGCTGCAGAACTCGAGCACGCTGGTGCCTCACGTGGACGGGACGTACTGGCACACGCGCTTCGGACACCTTATCGGCTACGGCGCAGGCTACTACAGCTACCTGTACGCGCGGGTGTTCGCTGCCGATATCTGGCACACCAACTTTGCCGGCCCCCAGGGTCCGTTGAACCGCGACGCTGGCGAGAAGCTGTACCAGCAGTTGATGGTGCATGGTGGCGCCAAGGACCCGAACGAGCTGCTCGTCGACATGCTGGGCCGTGAACCTTCGCCGACGAGTTACCTGCACGAATTGGGCGTGTGAGCTGTCAATACCCGACAACGAGCTGAGCGCCTTGGTCGATCTGCACATCAAATTCCATCCAGGGTGGGGGGTTAGCATGAATAGGTTGCAATTTCTCGTGCGTTAGCTCCTTTCTGGAGGCTGAGCTCATATAATAGCTGAGGAATGCGATGAGAAGTTCCGGGGCAAGGCAGGGCTTCGTCGTCCAACAGCAGCAACGTAGGCGGACGGAGCACTTGGATCCAGCCGGGCGGGGAGCAGGCAACAGGAAGCACAGGGGGATAAATGACGGCCTCTCTCTCTCGCTGTCAACAGCCAGACTCGTTCTATTGCACGACGCAGCAGGCCGCACAGGGGGCGCCGTCCTTGCCCACGTCGTCCGGGTTGGCCGTCGTCACATCCACGTGCTGCTTGCTGGCCATCTCCACGTGCATGGAGCTCGTCGTGGAGCTCGCGGACGTGTGCACGCTATCTAACTGGTCGGCGGTCACGGCGGAGAGGTTGCCGACTCGCTGCTTGCTCACGTCCGGGGACTTTTGCGTCACCACGCCGCCCGCCTGACGCCACAGCAGCGCGTCCACCCAGAAGGCGGCCTCGTCGTGGGAGCGCGCCTTGATGGTGTACACGCGCTCGTTCAGCTCGATGGTGAAGAGCCCCGGCCCATCTGGCGACAATAAAACACATCAGACGCTTGACGTTCTCGCCAATACCACAAGATCTCTGTCTTCTCACCGACATGGTCCTCCTGGAGCAGCGTGATGGCGCCCACCTGCGGCAGATTCAGCGCCGCCAGCAGCTTCTGCCCTTGTTTCTAGAGTTACCAAAGCGTCAGCCACAGGAGAGCCACAGCCTACAAGCTAGCATGGTGAACGCACCTTGTAGTATGTAAGGAAGCAGCCGTTGGTCTCGAACCACCGCTTCTGCCACTTGCCTTCGCGCGTCTTCTTGAACAGGTAGCCTGCGAGAAACGGCCCAAGCGATTAGAGACTGCTACTGGCCGTCCAAGAGGAGCTGGAAGCTGAGCACGCACCTCGGATCTCCTCGGTGCGGAAGTTGGCCGTGCCCGAGCTGCTGGGCTGGCTGGACGGCGACGAGGCCACGAGCTTGGCGGTGGCGGGGTCGGCCATGGTGTCGGGTTTTCTTCCTGCCGAGGTTGTGAGCGGTTGATATTGGGCCTGTCGCTGTCTGTAGGGGTGACACCCCGCCGCTAAAATTGGTTCATCAAGCCTGAGTTCGTAGGAAAAGGGGCGGATGCCATCACGTATCATGTAGTATATTGGAAAAGGTGTACCCACCCAAAACTCGATTTTCTGATTTTCGTCTAAGTTTGGGTGAACCACGTCATTTCGATGATCGATAGTGACTGTCGTTCTGCACCAGCGTCTCGAGCTCTTCGAGCCGCTGCCGGTCGATGTGCGGCTGCATCTGCCAGGACGCCAGGTACACCGTGACCGTCTCGTGCTTGGAGCACTCGAATACGTCGCTCGCGACCAGCGACTTGGCCACGAGCTCGTGCTCGAACATGGCCAGCACCTCCAGCAGGATCGACTCTGCGGCAAGCCAGCAGTCGCAGTCAGCTTCAACAAGCCTTTGATTGCCAGACTTATAATTTCTCGTCACCGTACCATATCTTCGCCTGCGCTTCTCGTCCAGCTTGCTCGCCTGCTCGTCCTTCAACAGACGCCGCATCCGCGCGTAGACGTCCGCCTGCAACGTCGGACCAAGAGCAAAACCACGCTCAGGTCAGCGACAATCGAGCCTTGCAGGGCCTTTGGCGCCACGCACCAGGCCGTCGACTTCATCCTGCAGGCGCTTGCTGCACCGATGTGCCAAATCCCACAACTACGCAACCAGAAATGACCCCAAAGTCCGTCCGCCATGACGACACAGTGCACAATTAGCAGCTTCGCTCTCCAAGCAGCAATAGAAAATAGACCACGCCACGCACCCGCGATGAAGCAAGCCCCTGCAGCTGTCCGCAGTCAGCCAGAGAGCCCCAGTGCTCTCCTGAGAGGTATCTGTATCTCAATACGGTGGTGAGTGCCTTTAGCCATCTTCTCTTCTCTTCTGCTTCCTGCTTGCCACTCACGTGGTGCGCTGCACGCTGTCCGCGACCTTGGCGAGCTGCTGCTGTCCGCGCGCACAACCGGCTTGCCACTCCTGCTCGAGATTCTTCCAGGGGCCGAGCCACCAGCAGGCGTCGCGCGCCGCCACCATCACTTCTGGTTGGCGGTGCAGTGCAGCGAACTGTCGTTTGGCATGTTGACATGCGATACGAGAGGTCGAGAGCGTCATCGGAGCCCGACGGTGACGCGCCGCGCCGTTTTCGAGCGGGGCGATTGACGGTGCGAGTCCAGCATTGCACCGCGGCCTTGCATGGCCTGCGTGGCTTGGGGGCAGCGGCTGCAGTCGAGCAGCGTCATGGCCGCACAGCCACAGCTGGCCGCAAGATCCGAGCCGCGAAGGGCAGCAAGATGCCGTCTTGGATGTGGAGCTGCTGGCCAAAAAGCCCGGTGCGGATCCGGTAAAAGGCTAGAAAGCACCGATGGCTGAATACTTCTAAATACTTCTAGTAGGAAAGGATGGAGCCTTCCTGGGGGCAAAGGCTTCCAAGTGTGCTTCAAAAGCTTCAAAGGTTTGGCCGTAGCTCCAAAGGCAAAAACTCGCTGCATGCGGATAGTGGGACCACGCATGCACGATGATTGGTGGAAGTCAGCGCTTCAACCGTCGCAGATGGCGAGCGGTCCGTAAAGAAAGGTGCAGTTTTCGTTCCGACAGGCGACAACCGCTACAACGTCCAGGTTGACAGACTACGCGTTATGTAACGAACGTCAGTGATTGGCCTAATTTAAGTGATCTATAGCTATTGCACACTTCAAATCGGGACGCCTGTCAGCGCCACGCTTTCATCGACGACACTCTGCAATAAGCGAGCGAGTGCCAGGAGCTCCACCGACCTCTGCGCTTGAAGCCGGCCGCACATCGAATCTGCTGGCCGCCCGCATTGCGTCCAGCTTAGCCAGCGCCACTACAAACTTCACCTCCTCTGAACGCTCTCCGGCGCTCCAGGAAACGCCTCCATCGCAGCATAACGGCGGGCCAAGTGAGCCGCTCACTCTGCTTCATTCAGACGCCCGTCTGCCGTCACTCCTCATGGCCTTCACCATGCAGACGCAACAGCAGGTGAACCAGGTCAGCTGGACGACCTCGTCGCTGTCTCTTCATGCGACGCCAGCATCTCCGAAGCCGCTCGAGCGGCGGTCCAAGAAGAGCGAGCCGCCCAATAGCGCGCTGGTGCTCGTGGGCATGATCTTCTTCGGTTTGCTCCTGGCCCTTGTGGTCATGGCCTTCTTCGCCTACGCGCCGCTGCTGTGCGCGTCCTGGCTCGGCATCATGTACGTCATCGTACTGTACCTGTCCACTGAGTCCAAGTGGCGCTGGCACGACGCGCAGGAGTTCGAGAACCGCTTCTGGACGGGCACGGCCTTCTTCTTCAGTGCCGCCGTCTTCTACATCAAGGACTCGCCGCTCGCCGTGGGCCAGTGGAACTCGACGCTGGGCCTCGTGCTCGTCTTCGGCTTCACCATGAGCGTGCACTTCTTCGACCGGGTCGTGCACCGGCAGAGCATCAGCCGCCGGCCGAGACTGGCCTCGAGGCAGTTCTCGTCTAATTTATTCAAGTACAAAGGCACGGCCGAGGAGAAGACCACGCTCCTGACCGAGTGCGTGAGCCGCATCGACCGTCACTATCTGCCCAGCACCATCAACAACATGATCAACCTGGCCGAGGTCAAGCGGCGAGAGCTCAAGATCTTCCGCATCCTCGCGGGCGCGGCCAAGGACGAGCTCAACTACATCCTGAACCACATCCAGCTCGCGCTGCTCTTCTACAAGGTCAAGGACCACTCCAAGGTGCGCGAGGACCAGAGCCGGACGCTCATCCTCGACTTGCTGTGCACCACGCGGCTGGCCGACCTGTCCGTCATGTCCAGAGCGCTGCTGCTCGACGCCCTGATGGTCATGAAGGTCAGTGCGCACCCGCTGGCCGAGAAGTGGGTGCGCAACATCATTCTCAAGACGCAGGGCGACGACCTGAGCAACCTCAAGACCTTCACGGACGCGAAGGGAGACTTCCACAGCATGCACAAGCTCGTCTTTAACGACGTCCGGGACCCCACGATCCGCGCCGACATCCTGGCCCACATCCAGCGCGAAGCCAGCGTCCAGATCGCGCACATGCGCCTCGGGACGAAGCGTGGCCGAAGCCGCAAGCAGCAGGCGTGGCGCAAGGTGTTGAGCGACGTGGACGACACGCTGTCTTCTTCAGGCGGACGCTACCCCGCAGGCCTGGACACGCGCTATCCCCGCCACACGCTGTACCCTGGCGTGCTCCCGTTCTACCGTGAGCTGGACATGGGGACTGTGGGCCCCGACGACTGGACGGACGAGCGGGTGGGCAACCTCGTCTTCCTCTCGGCTCGGCCGCACGTGTACAAGGACATGTCCGAGAAGAAGTCGTACGCCAAGTTCGCCGCGATGCACGAGCAGATGGGCATGCACACGCTGCCCACGATGCTCGCAGGGAACCTCAAGTCGGGCCGCGCGTTCATGTGGCAAGGCGATCTGGAGCCCATGGCGCGTAAGAAGTTCGAGAACTTCAGCGAGTTCTACCAACTGTACCCTGAATTCAAGCACGTCTTCGTCGGGGACAACGGCCAAGGAGACGTGCGCGCGGCCGAGCTGATCGTGGACAAGTTCGGCCCGGACGCGTTGGAGGCGGCCTTCTTCCAGCGCGTGCAGCCCATGGAGAAGATGTTCAACTACCACTCGAAGGACGACTTGGAGCGCTGGCGCCGGATGAACATCGTCTTCTTCGACACGTATGTGGGCGCTGCGATCGAGGCCTTCCGCATGGAGAAGATCCGTCTGGCAGGACTCAAGAAGATCTGCGAGCAAGCTGGACAGGCCTTCGAGGCGATCCACTCGTGGCTCACCCCGCAGAGTCGCGAGCGCGCAAGGATCATGCTGAACCGCGACCTCGCAGCGGCCAACAAGCTGATGCCGAAGAGCCTGGGGCCCTCGCCTCTTGTCATGAAGCCCCAGTCGATCGCATTGAACGCAGCAGTGCGAACGCCAATGGGGCGTGGCATCGTGCGCAAGTTCCGCGGGCTGGACGGCATTTATCAAGTTGATCTGACGGACTGGTCGCCGTCAAGGACGCAGAAGCGGGTCCAAGCCTTCTTCACCGAGCAGAGCCTGACGATTTACGTGAGCACGGACATCTCCCCTCTCGCCCGAAGCTCTTTAAACTACGTCAAGTTCTTCCGCGCGCAACCGGCCCCGATTCTGGCGCCGCATACGCTCGTCAAGACGCTCTTCGGCATCGGTCGTGTGCTGCGTTACCGCGCCGAAGACGAGATCTACACGGTGTCCATCCCAGGCGACCGGAACATGCTGCACATGACGGCGTTCATGAGCGCCGAGTCGCTGCAGCCGGTGGACGACGAGTTTCTCCAGAGCTACGCGTCCAGCGGATCTTCATCTCCGCGCATGTTCGCTGGCGTGCGCTCTGGCTTCGGCTTCATCACGAAAAAGCTCAGTACACTCGTGCCCGTCGTGCAGACGCCAGGAGCTCTGTCTGTCGGGGCGCGTGTTGCTACTGCGTACGGCAAGGGCGTCGTGTGCAGCTTTCGAGCAGTGGATGGCGTCTACGCAGTGGCCTTGACGGACTGGACGCTGGCTGATGGCCAAGACGTCATGGCGTATCTGACGAAAGACTGCATCGATGCTGGCGCTCCGACGCTGGAAGGTTTGCCGCCGCTCACGCTGACTACCAAGGACTCTCCGATAAAAGCCGCTGCGCCACCAGGAAGCGGTCGGCTTTTCCAGTTGTTCCGGTTCTCGACGCCTGCTGTCGAAGTGGCACCGTACGCGGAAGAAGCTGGCGTCCAGCGTGAGCTCGACACCGCGTTCGGCCTGGCTAAAACGTCCATGAGTCAGCCATACCACGGATGTCTGAAGGCAAGTCTCGTCAACCCAGACTTGGACGGTGTAGTGGCCTACGTGCAAGCCAGCGAGGCGACGGAGATCCCAGTGGCAGCTACGTCGCGAGCGAGACGCAACACGCTCGAGTTGCTGGTTAGTCCGTTTAGCTACCTGCTTTCTGGCAGCAGTGGCGATGACGAGCTTCATGAAGCAGCCGACACGAAGACGCTGTTCCCCAAGGGATCTCTGGTCTACACGCCGTTTGGAGAAGGCACCGTTCGCTGGCACCGCGCGAGCGACGACATTTACTTGGTGGATCTCCCAGCGATGCACGGCTTCTTCCGTGTTAGCAGCCTCCAGCGTCCCGTGCGAGGCGTGGTGGGCCAGCCCGTCGACACCGTCTACGGCTCCGGCGTTCTGGACGACGTACGCGAGGAGGACGGCGTCCACGTCGTGGTGCTTCGACTGGGTTTAACGACGTCCGAAGCGCGTGCTTACTTGCACCCGGCCGACGTCGCGGGCCCCATCAAGGCGTCTCGCGGCGATGTGGTGATGACTCCGTTCGGCTCGGGCGTCGTGATGCAGTACCGCTCCCACGACGGCTTCTACCGCGTGGCTTTGGACTGGGATGCAAGCGGCCAGAGCCACACGTCGGCGTACATCAGCGACGAGAGCCTCGTGCGCACCGGCCCAGTCGAGAACAGCTCCTCCGGCTGCGTCGTCATGTAACTATCTTTTTTTTTCATTACCTATTAATTATTCTATCGAGGCTGCTTGAGCACCTCACGTAAAACAAACAAACAATTTTGGCATTCGCTCTATTTGTCTTGTGTTGCACAAGTTGTGAAGCCAGAGCGCTTTCGTGGGGCCCCATGGTCGCGAAGCACTATCCTGAAAGCCCAACGGATTCAACAACCTAGGTTCAGCCCAGCAGAAAAGAAATCATTTTCCGGAAGCTCACTGGAAAGCTGGATGGAATCCATCCTCTGCAAGGTTTGCGCGAGCACGACGCTGCTGTCGTCATTGGAAAAGGCAACATTCATTCAATGCATTGCACAGCAGAACTGTTTAACACGACTGGCTTCAATGTACGTGCGGGACGCTTTGGTTATAGCAACCCATGCTGCCCGCGGACGGTTTTGTGGAGCCGAATAGGTTCGGCGGAAGATAGTTTTTCTGCAATGTTAACCTTGCGAAAGGATAGAAACGATATGCGCACCACCAGCACCGACGACATCCGTCCTTTGTGTGGTTGCAAGTAACCTCGAAAACTGCTGCCGCTTTCACCTTC
>JAABLL010000013.1:9872-28303 GCA_012295475.1 Phytophthora gonapodyides | reverse complement strand
CAGGCACAGAAGACTGTTTCTGAGCAGGCTGCTCAGCGCGAAGAACAAGCGAAGAAGGAAGCCGCTGCTCGAGCTCAAGCGGAGAAGGAGGCTGCGGAAGCCAAACGACAGCAACAAGAACTCGAAGCCCAGCTCCGGGAACAAAACAAACGACGTGAGCTCGAAGAACAGCGGAAGCGAGCTGAAGAAGCAATTCGTGAAGCAGAGCGGCAAAGAGTTGCGGCACTTCAGCGGGCAGAGGCTCTCAGGAAACAGGCTGCTGAAGAAGAGCGACGCCGACAAGAAGAGCAACGGCAAGCAGAAATTCGACGACAGGAAGCAGAAGAGTGCGAGCGACGTCGACAGCGAGAGCTCGCGGAGGCACGGGCACGTCAAGTACGGGAAGCTGCGCTTGAAGCCGAGCGCCAAGCTCAATTGGCAAAGGAGAGGGAAGAACAGAAGCGCATTCGTCGCGCTGAAAAGCAGAGGCTGGCCGTCCTGAAACTGAAGCTCCATCTCTGGAAGAAGTACGTGCGAGTTTCCCGCCACGGATCTGGCCCCGTCGCCATCGATGCCGCTAAACTCCGACTCGAGCGACCTCATCAAAAGGCAAAAGAAAGCGTGCGCTGGCTGTTCAATGGACCTGGTGGAACTGCTGGTGTCCCCATTGGCACGAAGCGACTGAAGCAGCTTTCAAAGTTCGAAGTGGATGCGCTCTCTTCAGGGGCCGACTCCTCGTCACTCTGGAGCGCGGAAGACATGCTAGGACTGGTCGGTGCCTCTCTACGGCGGATAAACCCCGGAACGCCCTCAATCGCGTGGAAACTGGTGATAGCGGATCTGCTGAATGGCCCATCGTCGTCCTTTGGCTTGTGGTGCGCCGTCAAGACCGGGACGCAAGATGCCTCTGTGCCCGAGCACGACTGTCACTGCATTTTCCAGTCAACCGGTGGCATGACGCAGGGCGTCGCTGTGTGCTGTCGGTATCTCGACTCGACGTTCGCTCAGCGAAACTCGCGCGACGTCCAACTAGCGAAGCTCGCTGCGACGTCGGCGATAATCCTCCCAGTTGACTTGAGGTCGCTACGAGACGCTGGTGACTGCAGCAGGTGGGAACAGCGACTGGAAGAGCTGCTGTCGTCGCTGAACGCGGAATGTCGTGTGGCGGTGGTTGCACTGGGCTTCGCTTCGTCTGAAATCAGGAGCTCGCAGGCATTGCTCATGAGCTCGCTTGAGAGCTGTATCGGACGCATGCAAAGCCGGTTTCCATCGCAGGTGACCCACGCCAGCGTGGAGTTGATCGGCGCGGATGATCTCCATCAGAAGTTTGGCCAGACGGTGTCCAAGGCTGCAGCTTTATCCGCTCCTGTACGTCATCTCATGAGCGTGGGCCTGAAGGAGCTACTGGAAGGCAGCGTCAAGTCCATCATGAACCAGTATGAGTCGTGCGTCGGACTTCAGAGCAACATCTGCGCCGTGTTCCCGCGTGTGCGTGAGGACATTCTGTCGNTGCAGTTTGCGATCATGGACCCCCCTCCCGGCTGGAACTCGCAGGACAAACAGCACGAGATCCGGACGGTTTTGACGGCGCTGGAAGTGACGCGCCTCGCGGTCAAGCCCTTCGCGGCGGCTGTGAGCCGCGACCAGGTCTGCGACGTCTACTTCAACAGGATCGTGGCCTTCATCGACCGACTCTTTGGGTCGTACGCGGCGTCCACTGCCGTGTCGACGTACGAGCTCAAGAAGCGCATTTACAGCTCGCTGCTCCCCGTTCACGAACGTCTGACCCAGAAACCCGAAGATGACAATGTTGGAGACCAGGTGACGCCCCAAGAAGCCGACGCGCTGCTGCCGTGGCGCAAGATCTTCGAGGAGATCTACGACACGTTCTTCGAGGCGCTGAGCGACATCACCATCTACTACCCGGCCGACTGGCGAGGGTTCGGCTCGAGCGTCTCCCGTCTGCTGGCCGCGTCGTCGGCACCGCAGCAGCTGATCATGAGCCAGAGCTCCAAGCGCGACCGCGTTGCAGCCAAGCAGCAGCCAGTGCAAGTCTCGGTGCAGAGCGTACGGCGGAGTTTCGGCGCGCTGAAAGCCGTGGACGAGTCCTTGCAAGAGTACCGTGCCGTGGGCGAGATGAAGCGGCTGCGCGTCGAGATCGAGAAGGAGCGCGCCGCCACGTCGCAGTTCCAGCGCATGCTGCGCCAAGCGCTCACGCGCTGGGACGACTAGCGTCCAGGGAATAAAGTCAATTGCGCATAAGGTAGAGCGGACATTACCTGTAAGATCGATTTTTGTATGGCACTTCAACGTCAACTTGTATACCGGTAACCTCAAAAGAATACGTACGGGGTGATGAGTTTGGAGTCCCCATCACCGTCGCTCAGAAGCTGCACTTTTCGCTTTTCTGAAGTTGAGGATGGGGCTGTGCGACTTGCCCGGCGAGCTGCTGGCCGCGACGCTGCAGTTCGCGGACCACGTGACGCTCCTGCGGCTGGAGGGCGTGAACCGCCACGTCCGGGACGCCATAATACAGAGCGGTGCGTCCTCAAGCCTCCATTTATGTGGATTGTGTCATTCCTTCACCTGATTCTCCTGATCGTTCCAGACGCGTGGCAAATCTTGGCGAGGCGGATGGCGCTCATCGCGGCCACTTGCCGTCGTGACTCGAACGGCTGGAAACGGCTGGTTCTGTTGACTCGGAGCGCCGTGGGCGAGGAGCTCTCGGTGCTGCGTCACGTGCGAGGTGAGACTAGGACGAAGAGAGAGACGACTGGGCAAAACTAACTGGGTTCTACCTTCGTAGAATGCTCGTCGGTGGATCACAGGAACGAGTCGGCTGAGAACACGTTGAGGAGGTCGCACTGTGGTGTTGGAGTGGCGCTGCTGGCCAATACGGCGGTGGCAGACGACCCTGTGGCCTATGAGGCCATCGCCAAGAGGCTGCAGCTCGAGTGTGGCTGTGCCAGAGGCCGGCCGTGCTACTGGAGCAGGTAGAGCGAGTAGTTTGTAGCGGATTAGCCGAGGTGGTGCTAAGTGGTGCATTGTTTGATGGGCTTCGACTTGTAGTGCCTCAACGTGGGGGTACAAGACGACGGACTACCTGGACTACACGTTGTGGGAGAACTGCATGGTCAACAGCGTGCAGGTCGTGCCGTACAGAGTGTTCTGGTACCCTGGCAGCCCAACGTACTCCCCGAAGCGGGTATCATTCGCGCTGTACGAGCTAGAAGGTGACGGAGGGGTCGGAACACTGATCTACGAGTCCATGGTCTTCAGCATCGTCAAGGACATGAAGGTATGTTGGGCGGAGTTTGCAACGTCACGAGTAATACTTCTAAGTATTGTGTTGTTGTACCTCTTGGGCTTTTGGAACCAGATGCAAACGTTTGAGCTGCCGGAGCGGGTCTTCCTGTCTCGAGGCGTCCTTCGGTTGAATTTATTTGATCGGCAGGAGGATATTGGAGACGACATGGCCCATTGGATGCACGAGAACAACTTGCCCCCATACTACACATGCCTGAGTTATGTCGGTGTCGCGGGGCTGCTCGAGTCCGTGATGGCCTAACTGCAACAAGTGTATGTTTAGTTTTGGTGGTTGCTCGTCGGTTTTGTGCTTGGAACCCCTTCCATTGCTGATCGCACCTGGCTTCTGTCAAGATGCAGTACAATGGCGGCAACAATTCACACGACTACGACGCTGTTGGCGTCATGGACGGCAAGCCCAACTCGAGAGGAGTCGCCATGACGTCGAGTGAACCTCAGGCTCGCTTTGAGAAGCAGCCGCAGTTCTCCACTGCCATCGACTTGGAGCACACGATCGGTTTCTCCGCAGTGCCGAACGCCATCCACTACCATCCTTCGGGTCGAGACTACATCTATCCTGCCGGCGGCTCGGTCTTGTTGACATCCTTTCAAGACGCGCACAGCCAGCTTTTCCTGCGCGGTCACGAAGGTCATGTGTCGTGCATCGCCATGTCGCCTTCTGGAAGGATGCTAGCGTCGGGTGAGCGCGGTAGACGTGCAGACGTCCTCGTGTGGGATTATTCAGCTCGACGACTGGCCTTCCGACTGTCGGAGCACGACGCAGGCATCGCCGCTCTTGCGTTCTCGGACGACGAGCGACTCTTGTGCTCCGTGGGCGTTCCAGAAGATGGTCCTCGGCTGTACATTTGGGACGTCCTGACAGGCAACATCTGCGCCACGCACCAGAAGATGTCGAACATCGTCACGGCCGTTGTCTTCGGAGGCATGGCACGCGACGTCAAGCGCCGTGACACCGCCAACTATCAATTTGCCACCGTTGGGCATCGCTTGCTGCAGATTTGGTGGCTCAATCCGCACTCGGGCGAGCTCCTGCAGCACAAGATCGAGCAGACGCTCGTTCGCGACTACACTTGCGTGCAGTTCTCCCCCGACCGCGAGACGCTCGTGGCCGGCAGCTCCAGTGGCGACTTCTGCGTCGTCAACGTGAAAACTCGACAACTGGTCAAGGTCGTCCCAGCTTGTTCCTGCGGCGTCAACTCCATTTTGTACTTTGACGGCGGCGTACTCGTTGGCGGCGGTGATGGGAGTGTTCTGCACTACGGCCACGACTTCGTGGATACCTGTTACGTTGCTCTGGACAGCGGTGTCATGGGCTTGACCCTCAACGCAGCTCAGAACGAGGCCGTCGCTGGTACACAAGCTGGGAGTATCTTCTCGGTGCGTCTCCTGTTTGGAGCCTCACAACGCAGTCTGCAGGCCAGCTTGCTGTCTGAAAACCACTCGAACGCCGTCGTACAGATCGCCTACGCTGCGGATGTGTCCGACCGATTCGCCACGATCTCGAGAGACTGCACCATTCGCGTGTGGGACGCATCGGACTACAGTGTGGCCACGCGCTGCGTTGTCGGCAATGGCGGCATGCCGACATGTCTTCAATATTCGCTGGACGTGCTGCTGTCAGGCTGGACTGACGGCTGTATTCGGTCGCACAGCAGCGACTCTGGCGAGTTGGCCTGGTCCATCGATAACGCCCACACGGGTGGAGTCACAGCTCTTGTGTTGAGCCACAACCAGCGCTTAATTGTGTCGGCAGGCGTCGGCGGTGAAGTGCGCGTGTGGGATATTCGCAAGCGCGACTTGGTCTCGCACCTCAAGGAACACTCGATGGCCGTCACGAGCTTGGCGCTGTTTCGCGACGATCTCCACGTGCTTTCCTGCAGTCGCGATCGCAGTCTCCTGTGCTGGGATCTACGCAATGAACGAAGGATTTCCAGCCACATCCAGCGCATGGGCGGAATCAACACGGTGGCGCTATCGGCAGACCAGCGACTTGTTCTGAGCGCTGGACAGGAGAAACGCATCTCGTACTGGGACCTGCGCATCGACACACCAGTGGCTGTGATCCAGAAGGCCCACAGCGAAGAAGCCACGTGCATCGCTGTGGCACACAACCTCGAGGTGTTTGCCACAGGCGGAAACGATCGACTCGTGAAGCTTTGGGACTTCAACACCAATCAGCTGATCATGGACGGCGTGGGTCATTCCGGCAATGTCCGTGGCCTAGCCTTCAGCCCGGATGATCGACAGCTCGTCTCCGTCGGCGATGATGGCTGCGTCTTCGTCTGGAACCTGTACGCAGAGCAGTAGCCCCCTAATCAGCTGCAACATGCCTTTCACATTTGCCATTTCTATCGAGTTAATCCTCAGCGAGGTCTTACCCAGACGCAGCACCGTTTAATGCTGCTCGTGTTCCTTGAGGTAGCTGTAGAGCAGCTGCACGCCAAAGCCCGTGGCGCCCTTGGGGAAGTACGACTTGGCCGAGCTGTAGTTGCTAGGGCCGGCGATGTCGATGTGAGCCCACTGCACGCCCTCCTACACGAACTGCTGCAGGAAAGCTGCTGCAGTCGAAGCGCCACCGTAGCGTCCACGACCCGTGCTGCGCGAGTCCGATTGAGCGCCCTTGAGAGCAGCAGTGTGCTCAGGGAGAATCGGCAGGTGCCAGCAGCGCTCGTGGCACTCCGTTCCCGTCTTCTGCAGCTTCTTGGCGAAGTCGTCCGAGTTGGAGAACACACCCGCGCAGTGCTCACCCAGAGCGACCATGCACGCACCCGTCAAGGTAGCCACGTCAATGACCGTCTTGGGCTTGTACTCCTTCTGGACGTATGACATGGCGTCGCCAAGCACCAGGCGGCCTTCAGCGTCCGTGTTGTTGTTCTCCACGGTGATGCCCTTGTGCGACTTGACAATCGTCAGCGGCTTGACGGCCTTAGATCCAATGGCATTCTCAGCCAGAGCGAGGGCGCAGACGATGTTCACCTTGAGCCCTTGGCGCGAAGCAGCACGGACAGCTCCCAGCACAGCAGCCGAGCCACACATGTCCGTGTGCATGTCCTCGATCGATCCCGTGGGCTTGAGGTTCAAGCCGCCGGTGTCGAACGTGATGCCCTTCCCCACCAGCGCGATCTTTTCGTTCGAGTCGGGATTGCCACGATACTCGAGGATGACGAGACGAGGCGGGCAGACGCCAGCCTGGCCCACGCTCAGAAACATGTTCAAGCCCTCCTTCTCCATCTCCTCCTGCTGCAACACGCGCACTGACATGTTGGGGAGGTCAGCCGACGCGCGGGCCACCTTCTCCATAAACTCCGGGTTCGCAATGTGCGAGCGTTCGTTGCCTGAACAGCAGCACATCATACAGTCAGCCCATCGAGCCACAATCCCCCACCCCAGCACTGAATTCACGCACCGAGGTTGCGCGCGAAGATGGTCTCCTCGCCCACGGTCGCCTGCTCGGCCACGTTCTACATAGCAGCAACACAGCCATCAGCATTTATCCACGTTTCCAGCCTTCCCACTTATCCTCACCTTCTGGAACTCGGCCGACGCGTCCAGGTAGATCTGCTCCAGCGGCCGACGCAGCTTGTTGTCTCCGTAGACGTCCTTGCTGTCGGTCAGGTACTGGTCGAACTGGTAGTTGGACAGCATGCAGGCCTGCGACAGCACCTCCACCACGCGAGTGGCGTCCAGCTTGGACCCCTCCAGAGTAGGCACCTGCAGCACCACGTCACGCGCTCGCTTGGCCTTGATTGCGCTCAGCGCGCCGTGCGTGGCATCCCGCAGCACGTTGGGCGTGACCTTGTCGGCGTCTCCGAGCCCCACGAGCAGCACGCGCTGGTTCTTGGTCGCAGCATCGTCCGAGCTTGGGTACAGGTAAAGCTTCTCCTGCGTTTTCGCCTTGAAGTCCTCCAACGCGGCGGATGATACCGGGAAGGGAAGTGAGGCCTGCAGGCTGGACGGGGACGCAGCGGCCGCGCGAGACACGAACACCACGCGCGTCGCAGGCGCGGAAGCAGCCTGAGGGAGCAAGGAAAGCTGCGTCTGCACGCGCTGCTGCACCAGGCGGTGCGCGGCCGAGGGCGTGGAGCTGAAGAAGCGGCGCAGCATGGCAGATAATGGCTCAGATCGAATGTGGGGCTGCTGACGCGCGCGAAGGTGATGGGTAAAAAAAAACAAAATTCCCGAGTGATGGTCGCTGGAGTTGAACCTCGCATACATCATATTTCAGCACTTTCAAATCGAATATCAAAATGGACGACTTCCGCGCNACGGCAGCGGACTGCAGAATAGACGACGACGCTAAAGCAGAGACGGTGGTGGAAGAGCCCAAGAAGGTAGAGAAGCTGGACTCGAGCGTGCAGTGCGACGAAGACCTGCTCGAGAATGCGGCTGCGTCAAACGTTGCCGCGTTGTCTTTGAAAAACAGAGGTGGTGCTCTCCGCTTGAACGGACAGAACGGCACGACGCAGGCTCAGAAATCTCGCGTCGAGGGACGCATGCTTTACTACAAGGATTGCTCGACGCGGAAGAGCAAGACTAGCCCGCGACGCATGACCACCCAGCGAGAGTCGCCGCGAAACGTGCACGTTATTGCGGCTGCCAAAGGCGCTTTGCTGTTCCCGCGAGAGCTCCCGCCGCCGCTTTTCTTCCAGAAGACACGTCGCGCGAACTCGTAGTCTCTTGCTGGCATTGCCTTGCCTCGCAAAAGTGGTGTGGAATGGATGCCTGCCAGGCAAAAGTGGTGCGAAATGGATGATCAAGTAACCGCCCGCCTGAGGCGAGGGGACGCGACCGACGCTTCGAGTGGCTCGCGATCTTTGGCTACGGGCGCCTCAGACGAGAAGACGCGGCCAACAGAGAAGGTGAAGGCGCCGTGTGAGTGAAGAAGAGAAGACCGCGACCGAGTGACAAGGAAGAGAGAAGAAGAGACTAGCTGCTTTGTTGGAGACTTGAGCTACCATCTCCCCGCGATGAGTGATCAACGCTACATCAAGGAGGGATGGCTCATGAAGCGCAGCCGATCGGGCAGGGTCATGTCCAATTGGCGGCGGAGGTACTTCCGCTTGACCCGCACTGAGCTGCTGTACTACAAGCTGCCGCAGGACCCAGAACCACGGCGTCGGTACGCGCTGACGCTAGATTCCAGCGTGCTCCGGACGAACGATCAAGGATACCCGCTTTGTATCACCTTCCAGCCAGCCCCTGGACAGTCGAGCTTCTTCATGCAGGCGGAGAACGAAGTGGAGAAGGACGAGTGGATTACAGCTATCTACAACGCCTACCGCCGTACGCCTGATGTTGCGCAGCAAACAGAGACGCCTCAAGAAATTCCCGCCCCTTCGATGAGATCAGCGCCTCCTCAGCCACCGCCGGTTCCTGCCCCACCCTCGCGCATACTACTTAAGCTGGTTGTGAAGGAAGCATCCGGTCTCATAGCTGCTGACTTGAATGGCGAGAGTGACCCGTACTGCATCGTGAAACTGGTCGGCAAGGACGGACAGATCGTTGACATCGAGGAAAAGAAAACGGAGTTTATTCGGGCAACACGCGAACCGGTGTGGAATGCATCATTTGAGATCGGCAGGGTCGTCGATTTGAATTCGATGAAGGCGATCCAGTTTAACTTGTGGGATCATGACAACTTCAAACGCCACGACACCTTGGGATCGGTAGTGGTGCCCTTCTCAAGATTCCGAATGTCGCCAGCAACCACAGTCCAGTCGGAACCTGTTGATGATTGGTTTCGGGTGGAGCCCAAAAAGAAAACTGGTTTCTCTTCGTCCCCACGGCGTAACGATACCCGAGAGAAGGAGCACACCGTGGAGGATTGGGGGAAGCTGCGCGTTCAGATGAGCATTTCTGGACCCAACCTCGTTGATTTCTTCCGCAGCTCCGAGCTGTCGTTTGTGCCGACGAGCCCCGTGGCCACAGCAAGTATCGAGCACACAGATAACCGGTTGGAGGTCACAGTCATTGCTGCGAAGGGTCTTATTAGCGCTGACTTGAACAACTCATCGGATCCTTACTGCGAGCTCACCTTGCTCGATGACCATGGAAAACCTATCCCGGGCGAGTATGCCTCAACGGCCATCATGCATGGAACACGTAATCCAGCATGGGCTAACGAGCACCACGTATTCGGTTTGATCTGCCATATTGAAAAGGCAGCCAGCCTGAAGGTTAAGGTTGTTGACTACGACAAGTCCAACCGAAACGACCCTCTCGGGTTTGTGCTCATCAGCCTCGATCAACTCTCAGCTCACAAGTGGACGGAGTGGCACGCTCTCAAACCCGAAGATGGAATGACGACCCGCGAAAACCTCGGTGAAATTCAGCTCAAGATATGGCTGATTGGTGAGAGGCGTGGCGAGCACGAACGCCAACAGAAGATCGAAAGGGAGGTGAATACGAAAATACACATCCAATCTCGCGAGCAGCTCGAGCTGGAGAATGCCCAGTTTCAGCTGCACGATGCTGCTTGTAAGCTGGATGGAGCACGCATTCCGTGCGCTGTGACCGACTACCAGACTCGAGATCCGCGCTTTTATGGTATTAACGGTTGCATCCACTACCTAAACTCGCAGATTCCGCGTGCACACCACGAAAAAATGTCATCTGATGAAGGTTTTCAAGCACGGTCTGGGTTAGATGGCCAAGCACTGCTGGAAGTGACGGTTGTCCAAGCTTCGAATTTGAATCAATTACACGCTCAAGACAAGCAAATACGAAGTGCCCCCACCCCGTACGCAGTGATCGAAGTAGATCCGGCAGTATGCATTGAGGAATGCAAACGTACGAGCGCACCTCTGTCTCCCAAAAAGAGCAAGCGGATCGCTGTAGCTGCGTCAGAGGCGCGCAATACGATGTTTGGGAAGCGCAGCCATGCTGAAGTATCGTTGCATCGAAGGAAGCTCGCGAAGAACGAGATGCGATCAGAAAAGGCCATGGAAACTAATCCGGATAATCCGGTTCTGAAGGTGGAGATTCTCACGGGACATGGACTCAGTCCTGCCGACATGAATGGCTACAGCGATCCGTACTGTACGCTTTCTATAACGGATCGTGCCACTGGGAAGGACATCGACGCGGAAAAGAAACGCACAGCTGTTATTTCAAAGACGCTCAACCCGGTGTGGACCAACGAGAACTTCATGTTTGGCAATGTACGTGATAAATGTGTTGGGCGTGTACGTGTACGATACAGCTTATTTACTTGTGTGTGTATGTCTTATTTGTACCCCGTAGAACGTACCCCTTTCGGAGGCAAGGTCGCTGCTTATTCACGTCAAGGATCACAACAATCTTGGAAGAAGCACCCCTCTTGGACGTGTTGAGGTTCCGCTATACGATCTCTGTCGGGCCTCTGCAAACACCACTTCCATTTCGTCAAGAGCGGTTGTGAAGCGGTACCAACTGAAGCCAGAACCTTGGATGAAAAAGCACGCCAACGATTTGGGAGAGCTGAGCGTTAAGACTGAAGTGGTTGGGGATGCAACAGCGCTAGCGGAGCTCATGCAGCGTGTATCCTCAATTCCTATGGAAATGTCGATGAGTATCCTCAGCTTTTCGGAGGCCAACATCCAAAGTGATGCTTCAATGAATTTGAGTATGTCAGCAGCAGACTTTGCCGAAGAGGAGCTTGAAGATGAGACGACAGAAACTATTCAGCGCGGTCTCCCCATTCAGACCACCACCTCGAAGGTTGTAAAAGGGGATAACAATACTGCTACGTGGCGCAAGGAAAAGTTCTCGCTCTCGCTGTCGTATCCTGGTGTTTTCAGTGACGCTAAGTACCCCAGCATTGAAACTCAGATCCTTCATTTACGCGTCCACGAGGCTCGGAACTTACTGCTTATCGATGCTGTTGGAAATCACTCCAGCGTCGGGCCTTCAGCACATGAGGATGACGACAATACGCAAGGGTCATTGGCGAGCGGACTCCAAACAAATGCTGGTCACCCACAAGATGCAATGAATACTTACTTCACGATCATTCCTGTTCTTGGCGATGGAAGACTGGAGGAAGCTGAACGAAAGCAGAGTCTTACTGTGTATAACTCACGTGATCCGTCCTGGCCGGAAGAAGAGTTTGTTTTTGGAAAGATCAAGGACATTTCAAATGTCTCGTACCTCTCACTTCATCTTTATGAGCGTGACTTACAGAACGATCAGAAAGAGTGTCTGTCCAAACTTTTGACAGACGATGAAAAAAAGTTGGATGTGCGTCTCAAGCGCTTCCAGTTGCACAAGCTTTCACCATCGGGAGATGTCGATGACGATGGTTTCGAGGTCTTACAGTACGGCCAGCGAGTATTGGCTTTCCGCGGAAGCAACGATGGCGGACGCTTTTACCCGGCACGTGTTGAGAAATACATACCATTTCCAAGTGATGAATACGAAGTTCATTTCGAGGATGGAGTGGAGACGATTGATGAGCTTCGCAACCTGATTTCCTTTGACGTAAAGGGATCAGTCCAGGCGGTTCGCAGCGACGGTAGAGTTGATGTAAGCATCGAAAACGATCATGCCGCTAGTGCGATTTCAACTAGGCGTACCTCTCGGTTCACTGTGAAGCCTTCTCAGCTTATTCCCGTGAACGACATAACTGAAAAGGTTCGGATGGTGATGGCCAGACGCTACAACATGGAGATGGAAGAAAACGATCGATGGAAGAAGATGCAGCATAAGTTTTCTGGGGTCGCCATTAATATTTTGTCTGCGTCAGACCTCTTGTTGTCCGAAGAAGAGCGAAAGCCACTTCGGTTCAAACAACTCAGCAAGGATAGCAACCTTTCTTGTCGGGTTACTCTGCTCGGCAACCCCAGACAAGAAGATTCTAACTCCTGCCGGTTCAACAAGCTGGGCGAGCTGATTGCCAGCAAGGGCGTGGCGCTGTCAAACTGGAACTGTGAAGAAGGTCAGCCGTTCGAGGCGATTGTGCAGCATGGAACTGCCGAAACTGACACCAGGCACTTGTTCCAGCAAAAGTCCTTGGTCGTTGGCATGGTAGATGCTCTTCCGCCGGGGGACACAGATTACCAACCCATGGATGCAAATGAAGTTAAGTTGGGGGAACAAGTCCTCGAAAGAGCTTCGAGCATTCTAATCCGTGTTGTACAGAGCAAGAGCGCTGATGCCAAGGAGCAAACGATTGGATTTGTGAAAGTCGATTTAGCAACGCTGCAACCTGGAGAGCAAGAACTGCACCTTCCGATTGTTCCTCCAGAGACGTCCAGCGTGCCGTACTACAAGTTTGTGGGATCTCTGTTTCTTTGTATCACAACATGGTCCGACAAGCACCAACAAGTGACGACCATTAAAACTGAGAAGCCGAGCATGTCAGTTTGTGGATTGAGCATGTGGTATCAGCGCCAGCTCAGCGTGGAAGCTCAGGCGTCGTCTCTGTATTCCCGTGGTATGACATGGATTGAACGCAGGCAAGTTCTTCGCTCATCCCTGAGCCCCACTGAGAACTGTCAAATCGACTCATTTCACACCGTGTTGGTGGTCATTATGAAGCGCATTGTGAACATCTTACGCGAGATCCACCAGTTTGAGGCGTTTGAATCGTTTTCAACTGAAGAGATGCGGAAGTGCCGTCAAATTCATACAGTGAGCGCCGACCCAAACAGCGAGTGGCTTGGCTACACGATGAACAGACTGTCGCTCGAAACGAGGAAGGAGATTGTTGTCGGATTAGAAAACGAGCTCCTGGATGTGGCAGGGGTGGAAGGCAAGCGCGAGTTTCCTGCCGCAGATATCGCAAGAGAAGAATGGGTGCGTATGCGTGCCGCGAGGCAACAGCTTCTTCGCGAGAGTGGAACCTTTTTCATGCGAGACCAAACCAGTGCATTAGTTCTATCTGTCCCGCGGAGTTTCACTGGTGAGGGTATGGTTGCTTGGATCCTACGATTTCCTCGTGTCTTATGGGAGGATGACTGGAGAGATTTTTGCCGAGATGATGCCATTAAATCTTCTTGTCGCTTAGGCTGGAATGACCCTGACCTGGAATTTGATCCTGATGCGATTCAGGCCCCGAAGACGCGCGAATACGCACTGCAGTGGTTCAGCGCATTGTGTGCTGCTGGTTTCGTTGAAAACGTTACCCCAGGGATCGTATCAGTCGCTGATCTTCGCAAGCGGCACGTGTTGATGGAATGCAGGTCGGATCGCTTTTACCGTTTGCGTGAGGTGGATATGTGGATGGAAAAGCAGTCTCGCGATCGAAGCTTATTCCCACTGGATCTGGTTCGAGAGATTGACTGCTATCGCGAGTCACCTTTGGCACTTCCGGTATCTGGATTTGTCCCAGAAGACGAGAACTCAAACATGGAGAAGCAACAGAGATCCATAGAAAGAAGCAAGACCTACGCAAAGAAGCTTACGAATCACTGCGACGGCTTTCTTGGCATGCATACAATGGTGTCCAGTCTACTGTTCTCCCCCGAAGCAAGGAAGAGCGCGCTGTTGAACCCTGTCGCCGGGATGGCCGAGAAATGGACGGAGAACATCTTGTGGGACTGGAAGTATTGCCTTTTCGTACCAAATGACAAGCACTTGTACATGTACGAGCATGAATCGTCCACCGTTCCTATGGCCTTCATTGACATGGCCAGTGCGGCGTGCAAAGTGGCGTATAATTTCACGAATGATGCGAAAGGTGGCTGGCTGGACATTGTGAACCCCACGGTGTGCGTGAAGAAGCCAGACTCGCGAGACTTCATTCCTGTCAGCGCCGAGATCCTTGACAAAATGACGAAGACTCGAGACAAGGGAGTAAAGGTCATTGAAGTGAAAACCCCGAACACTCAGAAATGGGTTCAGGCACTTACCCAGTCAGGTGTTAGCGTTGATGTTCGGCCAGGCCAAGTGGTTCTCATGAAGCGGTTGAACCCGATAGTTCTGCAGGAAAAGTGTACGAAGCACGCCACGGAGTTCGATCACAACGATCTCGACGGAAGTTTCCATCGGCTGCTCAATCGTGTTTTCGGGCACGATAAAGAGTTGTCGCATCAAGATCACGAGAAAAAGTCGCGGGAGCTTCGTGCGCAAGTGAGAAGTGAGCTGAAGAAACGTGGTGCAGTCGGAGACACTGTTATGGCGTATTATGGAAAAGGAAAGTACCTGAAGAACTTGACGTCTAAGACGATCCTCTCCTCCATGCAGCGACTGGGAAACTTCAAGAAAGATTCCCTTTACTCCGGCCGTATTATTCGCATTCGTACTCCGTTCTCCGACTTTACTCACAAGGGAATGGAACAATACGACATGGCAAACAAGGCTGAGGTACCAGAAGAGTTACGTAAGCTCTTGGAGAAGCACAAAGTGACCGACAAGACGTCCTGGTTGAGCCTTCCGAAGGCGCAACGTGACATATTCCTACTTTATGATGTGGAGTACAGTCATGCCAACGAACGAATTGTCGAAGAAGGGCTCATGCGAGAGCATATCCGGACGAACGAAGGAGATCTGGACCCCACAAAAGTCAGTGATAGATGCACAGACCTTAACATTCTGTTCAAGGCCACTGATCTGGAAAATTGCGTCTCACGAATGGTGAAGCACCGATACCAGCACAAGCCACTTGGCATTCTCAAGATCCCTTTCAAGATGATTTCGCCTCACCGCCCAGTGGATGCGTGGTACCCACTTGCACCCGCCAGTGGCATGCTGCAGAAAACGCACCTTGGACAGATGAGAGTGGAACTAAAGCTAGTTCACAAGAGAGAGATGAAACGCAGTACGAGAGTCCCGTTCTTGCTTGAAGCGGCAAAAAGTGAGAATTTGACACCAGGGACACAGGAGAAGATCGCTCGGAGCCCACGGGATAGCAAGCACGGAAGAGGTTCCACGAAAAAGGCTCCGTTTGCAATTGGCGGTGAGGCATCCTTTGTCAAGGTTACCATCTTGGAAGGACGAAGCCTCATTGTGGCGGACTTCATCACAAGTGATCCGTTTGTGGAAATCATCTTGATGGACGACTCGAAGGAGCGTGACACGAACCTGAAAACTGACATCAAGATGAAAACGTTGAATCCGAAGTGGGAGAACCAGGAGTTTCTGCTCGGTAAAACGGAGAAAACGATGCTCAGTGACAAGACGGCAGTGCTGCTGCGCGTGATGGACTATGATCAAACGTCAGCAAACGACCCGCTAGGTTGTGTAACTATCGAGTTCCAACGGGGTGACTCGGATTACATCAGAGGTTTAGTGCTGAAGCAGGCAACTGCTGACGGAAACGTTGACACACAGGAGCTACCTCTGGACGATCTAAACCGTGCTGAAGTTGAGGCAATGTTACTCCCAGCTGCAGGGCAGGCAAAGCCCAGTACGAGAAAGGCACCTGCCCACGATGGACAGCTAGGGAAGCTGCGCTTTTCGGTGGAGATTATGCGCAACGAAAACTACGTGGATCCGAATGCGAAACAGCTTGACACTACCTATTCTGCGGAGTTGGCGATTAAGGATGTGGATCTGGATGAGGACTGGCGCGAGTACACGTGCTACTTCCAGCCTCATGGTGAAGGCGGCTTGCGAATTCAGTACGACCCTGCTTCAGAAGACCTTGGAGTTGGAAACCCTTATACGCTACATGACCTCGTTCGCCAATCTGCGCCTCTTGTGAACGCTGCTAATGGGAACGTGGGAAAAGCGTCCACTGGGAGCTCTTTTTCTACTGGCGGTGCGTTCAAGATCCTCGGCCGGAAGTATGACTTGTCGAAAGTGGATTATTTTGACGTTCGGTTGGTTTCAGAATCGAAGGGTAAAGTTTTTGAGGGCTTTCTTGGTAAGTCGGAGAAGAAATCTGGAGCCAAAGCAGAAGAGCAGAAGACAAACTTCTCGCTCAAGAAGCCTGATGAATACGCAAACTTCCAAGATGAAAAGATTATGTTGACTCACCGAGAAAGCAAGGAGAAAGTGACGTTGACTTTCGATCTCAATCTGATTGGAATTGGTCGGGCTGACCGTGTCCGCAAAATTTTGGCTGATACTTTTCGTTTGGTCGGTCTGGCGTTTGACTCACGAACCTTGAATCAATGCAGTGGGCGGTACGATCCTGAGCAGCTACGTAAGGACGTGCAGGCATTTCTGTGGGATACTTGCCGAGCGAACGTGCTCCCTGGACGCAACGTTGCTGATGACTTGCTTGGTCAACTTCGCATTATGAGTCAAGCAACTAAGCTGCACTGGAAAGTTACGCCTCAATTGCTCGCGTATGTCTTTGAAGCCGTGTTTCTGAGCGGAGAAAGAGATCGTCTTTCGTATGGCGATGCCGTCGCCCTGGACTCGGTGCTCAACCGATGGTCTCGCATATTACTTCAAGTCACGGAGGCTAAAGACTATCTGACTGGACATCTTCACGGCAAGAAAACGCCACGCCTAATCGAAACACTTTTTGCGGAGTGTGACTGGACTGGATTCGACGTATTACTTTTGAATGGTGGGTCTCGATCGAGTGTTGACAATAACGACGGGCGAGTGAGTACCCTTAATGTTGGCGACCGAGTCAATGCTCTGCTTCCCTTAATTAAGCATGCAGGCGTACCTGTTGATGTCGAATTACCAGGTGGCCACTATTTTGCTGCGATAATTACGAAAGAATGTGGGGGTGACCGCTACGACATCAACCTACGATCAGGCAGTATTACGGAGGAAGCGGTGATTGTATGCGCCTACCAGGGTACAGACACAACTTCGAAATCACGAGATATTAAGAAGGGGCGTCTCGCAACGCTGAAATACATCGATGATACAAAGCACCCTGAAACACCATGTTTTGTGGAGTATCTGGATGGACGTGAGCCTCACGAAGAGTGGCAATCACATGACTCCTTGAATGCTACTTTCTCACAAGTGGAGGGAGGAATCTTGCAGAAACAGCTTCAGAAAGAAGACTACGTTCGCGTAAGTGGATGCGAAGCTGTACCAGGCGAGGGAAGTCGGACGAGTCGTCGTTCAAGTCTCAGCGTTCCTAGGGTAGATGGTGAGTCGACACCGAACAAGCCTTCAACCACCAGCACGCGGCCTGCAAAGGTCGCACGCAACATTGGCAATGCACGGTACGACATCGTGTACGTCGATGGTCAGTTACCCTGCGATGAAAAGGCTGTCTCCCGAGAACGCTTGCACCCAGTGGCCGATAACGTCATCTACGACGGACAATTAGCTGGTGCTCACATTTCTCCAACGCGACTGGATAGCTCGCCACCAGAAATCAAGTACAGTATTCTTCTTGAAAACGGAGAGCTTGTCAAGAATTTGGAACGCGGTCAGCTACGCACACGCCAAGAGTTCTTCGCCGCTGATGCTTCATTTCTTGGCGCAACTTTCTGCTCAAACGTAAACTGCAACGATCCTTCTGCGCCGAAAGACAATCCACGCAACCTGTGGTGGGGAAGTGATAAAGTCGTGAGGGTGTATGCGATGCTTCCTGCTGCGGTCGAATCGATCCAAGTGCGTGATTCGACGACGAACACAATTCTCGAGGCAGCAGACATCACAGAGAGAAACGAAAGCCT
The DNA here is from genome assembly GCA_012295475.1 of Phytophthora gonapodyides. NCBI lineage: Eukaryota > Oomycota > Peronosporomycetes > Peronosporales > Peronosporaceae > Phytophthora > Phytophthora gonapodyides. Next base: position 10,481 of record JAABLL010000013.1, on the reverse strand, counting down.
TCCGCGCTTCGTCGGTCAATACCATGGATTCGTCCGATGTGGAGGTTTGGATAAACCTGAAGAAGACACCCTGACGCTTGTGCACACTGCGGCTTGCAAACGCCGCATACACAAGACGCTTCAAAGTGGCACGACCCCTTTCCGTTCCAAAAGCTGTTTCAGCTTGGTTGTAGCCCCGCCTCCGCTTGTGGAAATTCGTGGCGTAGCCATTTTGAGTTCATCTCCTACCGCGGAAGCTCTTTTTAGGGTGCTGCTCGTAGCAACGCTGGGGCATACTTCAGGTTCCGTCGTGACACTATTTCAGCGCTTGCTGCGAGCTGAGTGTTACTCCAGAGTGCTGGCCCATTGCAACGTAATGATTGATTCGGTGACAGTGGATTTCAACAACAATACCCCAGCGCGCACGTTGGTATTGGATGGCACGTCTCCAGCAGCCAGCGGTCTTGCTGCTGGCGACGTTAATGCAGTTCAGAAGGAGTTGTCTGAGATGTCATTGTCTAAGGCAAGCATTGACGTCCATTTCCGTCTCGCCATATCGCACACTGAGAAAGGCAATATCAATGAGGCCGTGGCCGCTGCCTATGAGCAAGCCGGAGTTATTTCGAAGCT
>JAABLL010000012.1:9081-42384 GCA_012295475.1 Phytophthora gonapodyides | reverse complement strand
TTCTCGAAACGCACGATGTATCCGCTCTTCACCAGCTGCGAGATGGAAATGAGTGTCGCTGAGAGAGTCGGCACATGATACACGTTCTCAATGGAGAATGTCTGGCTTTCATGCTTCCCACGCCAATTCACCAACACCGTCATAGTCAACGTGCCGATGGTGGCAATGGAAACGACCCTGCCATCAGCCACCGTAACTCGAACCGGGGTTTCCAGCGTGCGTAAGTGCGTCATGTCGTTCAGGCGGCCAGTCAAATGGAAAGACGCGCCCGAGTCTAAGATGACTCGGCTCCACAAGACGCCCGAACTTCAAGCACTCTCGTCTTTCAAGGCGGCGGCCGCGCTACCTTGAAGTCGCACGTTCGTACTGGCTCGGTCTCGACGATTGGGGCAGTCGCGCGCATAATGACCCCGCTCATGGCAGTTAAAGCAGCTTGTGTCAGGGCTGGCGTGCCTGGCCTCTCGGTTGGGCCCACCGTAGTGACCTCTGCTATCCTGGGACTTGGGCGCTCGTCGGCCTTGGGGCTTCTTGTGCTTGTGCTCGACGAAGGTACCAAATGCCTTGTAGGCTCCTGGCGTCAGCTGGCTCTCCGATTTTAGCTGTTTGGCTGCATTGGCTCGTACAGCACTGCCCTGCACCGGTTTTGACGGCAACCTCCCATCACTTTCAGCCATATAGGCCAAGTGGTCAACCATTGCGTGTAGCTTCTGGATGGCTGTTGTGGTCGGTGAAAGCCGCCCAGCAAAGGACTTGAGTTCGTCCGAGTACTTGAAGTAGGCGCGCTTCATGAAAGTGTGCATCGCATGGCGAGCATTGGCATCCACAATCAGGCCGCCTGGCAACGAGTCCCATGTTGAGAAGACGCTGCGCGTACTCCTGGTACGTCTCCTGGCGCAGCTTCGGCTCCATCATGATTCGGCTGATGAGCTCTTGTTCCGGCAGCTTCGACTTGTCCTTCTCTACCAGCAGTCGGCCGACGGCCTCCATCATCAATTGGTGGTTCATAGCCCGTAGTTCAGCGTACCAATCGGCCGCATCGCCAGCTAAGGACGCAGCGAAGATACTGCGGCACTGCATATCGGACCACTTGTGCCCATCGAGGATCTGTGCGTCACCTAGCTGGTCCATGAACTTTCGCCACCAGCGACGAACGCCCGAGTCAAACTCTCCAGGAGGCACGAAGCCAGTGAAGTGCTCCATAGTAAGGTTCTTACGGCTTGGCTTGCCTCCCGGTGGCAATGAGTCGACCTCGGAGCCTATTGTGGTTGCAGGTGGCTGCCTTGTCGCTGCACCATCCGGGAACCGGAACACGCCCGGCGAGAACATTTCCTCCGACTGCCCCAAAGTCATTTGGGTTCTCAGAGCAGGCAGAGAAGGTTGGGGGTCGACGTCTTGCGGAGCGGTGAGCGCGCGCACTGCTTCCACGCCAGCAGGCTCAGGGGCCGGCATTGGGTCGCTGTCTTGGGTCCCTTGGCCGCTGTGCAGGGTCGGGACATTGGGAACTGGACCTTCATCTTGTTCTTCACTGCGTCTGGCTTCCTCCGAGCTCCTCAGCGCAGGGACAGCTGAGCTACGCGTTGCTGGTGGACGGCTTGACGCAGCTTGCGAAGGCGCATCTTGGTTCATGAACGGCTGTGTCGCAGCTTCATTCGCTCGCGCGACCGCACGATGAGCAGGAATGACGGGAGTCACGGGACGGGCTGGCACCTGGTGGGCTGCATTACCCTGCCCGTGGGCACGGGCAAGAGCTTCTAGGCGGGGGGATCAGCGGGGCGTCATAGCTCGTAGTTAGAGGTCAAGACTCTTAATCTGTAGAATCTCCGTGGGAACTGTGTGCGCCCGAGGTAAATTCAGAAGTGCATTGAATTCTTTACTGCTCTTTGCTCCTTGTGACCGTCTACGTGAGCAATCAAACCCAAAGCATCTTAACGAGTACTGCCGCTTGCACAAGTCTGACCCAACAGCCATGGATGCCGATACTGTAGCTCAGATAAACCAAGCACCAGGGCTCATTGGGCGTCATTCAGTGCTTGCCACGATCGCCGAACCGATGGAAGCACACGCGCGCGTGCTGCGTGAAGGAGTCCTGGATGAACTTGCCACCTAGCTAACCGTCATACTCAGTCTGCAGCGCTAGCGGCCATCCCGCTGGTAAAGCGTCACCATCAGCGTGATGCCGTAGGCCTGCAGCTCGTTGATGAGGTTGTTGTAGAACGACGCCCTCTTTGTTCACCTTGCCGGTACCCAGAAAGTACATCGCCGGCCATGGAGCGAAACATAATTGAAATGGTGCACGTTTCGCGCAGTGCTGGCTCCGACAGAGATCGAAGGGGCTGAAGTGGCAGTTGCAGCAGCTCTTGCATGTGGATTGACACCGAGGCCTGCTTCGCCAAGTAGAAGTCCGTCTGCGCATCGGTGCCTTGTTGGGTCAAAGCGAGAGTGCTGCCTATAGTGTTGTTTGCGCGCAATCGAGTTCAAAATGCTCAGAATCTCGGATATATTCCGAATAATTCCGAATCGACCTGAATGCTCGCAATTCTCGGGTGTCCCAAGTCCCTCCTTGGGACCTCCCTCATTGCCAAGACCGCAGAGCTCGAGTCAAGCCAGCATCTCAGCATGAACACCAGCGGCCAGGCGTCGATCTCGTCGGCATCTTGCGCACCTACATCTTCCCCCCCTTGGCTGATGTGTCGACGCAGCAGTTACCTGCCAAACTAAGGAACACCAATTCGTCTGGCCCAGGCAACGCCGTCTTCGCCACCTGCGTCGGCGACCAGGCGACCTCGTCTCTGGTCTCCTGGAACATCGCAGTCGCCAGGTGAGCTACCGGCAAGGCGCCCTCGGTCTCCCGTAGAACGAGCAGGCTCACCAAGTGCTCCTTCGCCATCTCCGGTGCGACGAACGTCTCGCGCACAAATATCGCCACGTGAGGCAACCAGGTCTCCAGGCTTGTCAGGCGCGTCGCCTCCGCGCCGAGGGAGAGCAAGGGCGGGGCGTAAGTACGGCCCAATATGGCGGCACTTCCGCAAGCTCAATGACACGACGCACCCGTCAGGTGTAGTGCAAGCACTGCAACAAGGTGATCAACAGCGCTGCACCCAGACGCCACCTGCTGCCTCATGTACTTGAGTGCCCCCAGACACTACAAATGGATAAGCATTTCCTGCGTACCGCGTACAAAGAGACTGATGAGACTGCTGACGCGACGCCTTCTCCTCCCGTCCACGCTGTTGGCGCTGCAAATGTGGGTCATGCAGGAGCTTTGGGCCAGGATGTGTTCGAGTTAATGGTTACCCGGGTCTTCTTTTGCTGCGCGCTGCCGTTTGCATTGCTCGACGCCCTCCGACTGTTCGTAGCGCTGGCTCCTCAGCTACGACTGCCGTCACGGGCAAGACTCTCAGGGCAGCTTCTGCTACAAATTAGAGATGAGTACAAGGCGGAAGTGATTCGAGCCATCAATCGTCAATGAGCAGTGTCTGTCGTGACTGATGGCTGGACCGATGTGAATGGATGCAGTATCGTCAATTGTATGGTGGTGGCGCCCGGGATGCGATCTATTTTCTTGTCATCACTTGCGACCGGAACAGAGCAGCATTCAGCTGAGTTCATGACGCGCGAGCTAGAGTGAGTGATCGATGAAGTTCAACTCGAGACGACTGCTGTCATCGCTGATGTTCTGACTGATAATGCACCCAACATGTTGGTGGCGTGGGCGCTATTGGAGAGCAAGTTGCCTGTGTTCGGGGGTGGCTGTGTAGGCAATGTTCTGATCCTGCTAATGGAAGACATTTTTAAGAAGATTGACATCATCAAAGTGGTAAAGGATCAAGCGCTTGCCATTGTGCACTTCGTTCGGGATCACCACGCCCTACTGGGTCAAATTCGGAGCATGCAGCGCGCGGAGATTCCAGCAGACCAAGTGCGCCGAGCGCTAGTGATGCCTGCCCCTACTCGATGGTATACAATGCACGAATGCCTGAAAAGTGTTCCCGGCAATCGAACTATCCTGTAGGGTATTTTTCAGTCTTCTCGCTACTCTCGATTGCTAGAGCGGTACCAAGCTCCTCCTGCAGTACTGTCAAGCCTTCAAAAAGTGCGAACAAGCGTCGCTTCTCAAGCGTTTTGGCGTAACCTTGAGTTTGATGTTGCTCTGATCGATCTGATTATTGACGCGGTGCGCGAGCTAGAGAGCGATGATGTTCCTACGTCTCACGTATACGAGCGATTCAAGTGGCTACGCGAAGGCTATTCTGTGAGCCCAGCGGGAAGTGATGAAGCACCAGGAAGGCGCTCGAGTCTATTTGGTGAATCTGTCGGAGCGCAACAGGCCTTTCGAGGCAGAAATGAAGGACATCTTTCACAAACAGTTCAGAAACGAGTCCGCGCTGAGTTTAGGAAGCTCGTCGATGCGCGCTAGATATTGATGCACACTAACGCAAATGGAATCGCGTATCTACTGGACCCGAACACCGATCCCGCGGGGTTCGTCGAGACAGACGAGGCCGACAGCATCTCACAGGCGTGCAAGTTTGCCCAGCGTTCCAAGATGATGAATCGCCTCAATATCACGCACGAGCAGTTGAATGGGTGGCTAAGCGCCTTTGCTAGCGCTAAGAAACACTGGACGGAGGAGGACAAAAACGACAACGCTGGTATGGCTCCACGGCACTGATGGGACTTACGCCGAGATGACAGCAAGTCGAATGGGGCCCTCTTCCACCTCGCCGATCTCGTCTTCAACATCCCAACGTCGTCGGCATCGAGTGAGAGGGCATGGAGCATATTTAATTTTATCCACACGAAGAGACGCAATCGTCTCTCAGCAAGAAAAGTCGAGCTTCTAGCATACGTCTACATCAACAGAGGCAGAAAGTCCGATCGCAAGATTGATCTTTCCCGCTTGCAAATGTATCCCGAAGCCGAAGAGCGACATCGAGGTAAGCATCGACGAGGAAGTTCTAGCTATCTATAAGCACTAAGTAAACGCATAGTTGTACCAAAGTACTGTCCTTGACGCCGTGAGCTATCGACATCTTTCGGTTGAGATGCGAACTTTGTGATAAGTGCGAATGTAGCCACGATTAATTCCGAGCACTTTTGAATGATCGGAATTGATCCGATTTGCGCGCATTCTGAACGCGTTCGCAAACAACACTAGCTGCCTATGTAGTCAAACCACGAAAACCCTAGTTCTGTCGATCAACCTATGCAAATGTATTGAACGAAATGCGGCCCGCGTAATTACGTATGTACCCTGTTTAACCGATTATGAAATCATGCAGGTTTTGCTATATATGAAGACATTTTGTGCTCAAAAAGGGGTTTTAAACCCACCTACTTCTGCTACAAGCCAAATAAAAAGTGTCATTTTAAGCCTTTTCTGAGGCGCCGATTCCGAACCGTCGTTTAATGTGGAGCTGATAGTTGCTCTCTTTTTAGCGACCAGCTGGTCCTAATCCGCCTCTTCGATATATACCGGGGGGTGCGCTAAAATCGGCCCCTCATCGGCGTTTTTTGTTTATGAAGAGGACATTTTGCTACGAAATCCTGACAGCTTCCTTAAGCCTTGCTGCTCATACAAGGCGTGCCATAATGCATGCACGTTAGCTGAGGCCATATCATCCATTATGCCTTTTCCAGCATGGGCCTCAAGTCTCGCCAAGCCGCAATGACGGCCGGTATCAAGAGCAACACTGCTAAGAAGAGCGACACGTGCACGCCTCCAGGCGTCATGGAGGGTGTCCTGACACCGCGTGTGCCCATGGCGTCCGATGGCGGGGAAACCACTTCGCTAACGCCTTACCAACGAATGAAGCAACTGCTTGCGACACGAGCTGCCGCCCCAACTACGATCGCTGCTGATGAGAGTGCGTTCTACGCGCTGATAAACTGCCTACCCGTGTTAAACAGACTAGTTGTGTTTGGTTTGTTCAGATTTGAAGCCGTTTCTGCTGAAGCGCCTTAACAACGAGGATAAGGTCACCATTCGCATGAAGCTGCTTTGGATTTCGGGCCACACGTACAAGCAATGGCAGCTTGTTCGCCTCCATTTGGTGGACGCTGCTTCTCCGGAATCGCTGGACGACATGGTGAATGTAAGTTCGTTCTGGGACTTGCATTGTGCATTTTGCAGTGCCTAACCATTGTGATACCGCTGTAGGTGTTTTACTCTTGCTATGATGCGAATGACCAAGACGTTGACTCCGCCTTGTTGACAGCCACGGTGTCGAACGTGGAGAGCGGATCGAACCTTCTGCCTGCGCCTAGAGCTGTTGTGACCATCAAGAACTACAGCAATTTGCAGGTGTACCAAGACACTCAATGTCAGCTGACAGCCATGCTTAGCCAGCTAAGCTGGGAGGATGCCCCGCCGTGAGCCATTGGAAACCGGCATTCGTGGTAGCGCTTCATAGCATGCATATACTATGTGCTGTAGCCTAAGTCTTCTCTCTTCTAGTCTGCAGATTCATGTAAATAATGTGTAATGAAAAATTTACACAAATCGCCACCGATTGGATGAGTTTTGGGGTTCGATGTTCAAGCCACTTTGAGGAGACACCAGCAGCTCATTATCAAATCAGCCGCCTCGAAAGCCGTTCTTCCGCAGGTACTACGCACTACACACCGGATGTATTAGCTCTAACTAATAGCGCTTCTCTGTAGATGCCTAAACGGCGTGGATCCAGCAACTACAGTGAGGACGAAGTGCAGTGGTTGCTAGAGCTTGTGGGCAGCCACGTACCCAAGACCAGGACCGACTGGAAAGCACTGGCAATGGTATACAACAGGAAGAAAAGTGTTCGGTCGGCTACGCGCGACGCCGTCAGCCTTAAGCGTAAGTTGCGCAACGTGCGGGCTAGCCAAGCGGCTGCCACGGAGCATACACGCCTCTCACCCTCGACAACTTCGACACCGAAGAACGCTACCGCAAGCCGGGACTCAGGGCAGCAGCAGTCACAAAAGGTATTTGCTGGTCCCCAGCACGAAGGACCTCCAAAGTCACTGTCTAATTTTGCCGAATTGAGGCTCCAGCGGGAACACCGAGAACAGCAGCATGCTCAACGAGTGCTCGCTCTCGACAGTCCGTTGTATAAGATACTCAAAACGCACCGGCGTGCTGAGCGCCGTCACCGCAAAGCGCTTCGCGACTGTATTACGTCGCTTACAGTCACCATCGAGCGGGCATCAGCACAACAGAAGGAAGAGTAAGAGATAAAGTGCCAGCGTGTGCACGTAAATTCAGTCTCTCGGTTTCGATAGCGCTATGTTTTCAATCCCGATCGGATCCTGTAGCACCACACCAATCTCACCCTCCTTGAAGCGTGCCCATGTGCGCTTGTTGCCTAGCTCTCACCCGATACACACAGCTGCACTAAGAGCCCAATAATAAAACTACAGCCCTTCTCATTCGTTTTGTGTCTGACTTTCAACACCGACAGCCTTGGCATGCAATCACTTCTCAATATTCGACTCAGCACACACACCACCTTCAGTCCTGTTGGAGGAAACTATGTCGGGCCGTGGCAAGGGCACTGCGGGTCTCGGCACCGGGGGTGCCAAGCGTCACCGCAACATTATTCGTGACCACATTCAAGGCATCACCAGCCGGCGATCCGACGACTTGCTCGTCGGGCTGGTGTGCTTCGAATCTCCGGCCTGGTCTCCCACGAGACGCGCAGTGTTGAGGACCTTCTTGGCGGCTCTCATTCGCGATGCTATCAATACGCGGAACACAGAAAGCGCAAGACGGACACGGGAATGGACGTCATTTACGCACTAAAACGCCAAGGTCGCGTCCTCTATGGCTTCGGTGGTTGAGCTTTGTGTAGGAAGTCAAATGCAGCAAATAAACGGTGGTGCTTCTTAAAAAATTACATTGCATTAAGCCCTCATTCCCCAATGTCTGGAGCTGGTGGTTTCCTCATCTTCGCTGCCGTCTTCATCACCTGCTTCAGTTCCTTCTTGAGGTTCAGGTATAATGATATTCTCTGGATTTTAGATCCAGAGTTTCTACAGAGGTGCGATTCTGCTTAAAAATACTCTATAACGTAATTGTCATTACTTCAATAAAATTCGTTGGTCTCAAACTCACTTACCAGTTTCGTCTATAATCAAATTCAGATTGGATGGTTTTTTTAGCCGAAAGTGGTGATATTCCCTCCTATTTCGCATTATAGGGTCGTTTTAGCAAATAAGGTAATTTTAGCACATGCAAACCGTGGTATAGCTAACCTTCAATAATTGATATCCGGTGCACAAGAAAAGCACCCAAGTGAATGTTGCTTGTGTCGGCTAGGGTCAACATCAAAACCCAATCACCCAACGAATGTTGCTTGAACAAAACCGGATTAACCCTTTCGCGAGTCCCTTGACAAAACTATACCATACAAGCCTAAGTAATTTGGTCCTAAAAGGGCACAAAATCCGCCCTTTAAGAAAATCACGGTACTCGTTTTGCATATCTCTTGCAACATAGTACCTTCAGTGATTTGCTGGTGCATCCTGTTGACTGCACGTAACTTTATTTTTGTATGGATCATGATTACGCATTGTACTGTTTATGATTTGTTATAAAAGGCGGTGCATTTACGGTTGAACTTGCGCAAAAGGGCACAAAATGCGCCCTTAGAGGGGGGTACTTTCGCACCGTGTTTTGGAAAACCTGTAAAAGGGCGAATTTTGTGCCCTTCTACCACGAAAGGGTTAAATCACATTATTTATTACAAGGTAGTCTTGAGTGGGTGGCCGAGAGTGCTGCCCTCCCGACGACCACGTAACGAGGGTTCCCAGGGGGCGGTGGCTACGTCGGTCGCCGGAAAAGCAACACTGAGCTTCGAAGGACCCTTCGGCGCTTGGCACAAGAAGATGGCTTATGACTTTTTTTCTCTTCGGTTTCCTGGATTCGGCCAAATCCAGGAATCCGAAGAGAAATAAAGATCCGAGCAATGGCCGAAAAAATAGCTTACAACGTGTTATCTATGTTGAGCTCGGTTCATCGCATCAACTGGTCACTGCCAGTCCAATCCTCTAGTTTATAAAACCCCACTGGGTTTTCTGGTACCGTTCATGCAGCAGGATTCCTGCCAAAGCTCGCACGTGTGAGAAACTTTGATCAACGCTGCACGGCCCACTGTATGCAAAATCCAGAGCCCGCTTGGCGCGGCATTAGTAACTCTAACGAACTGTGTCATCCACCGGGCGAGCGCCCGGTGGATGCAGTGATGGTCGTGGTGTCGTGTTGTGGTTGCCGTAACGGATGTTTATCAACAGGGTACCACAACGAAGGACAAGTTTATCAGGAGGGGCCACAACCAGATTGGTAGCGTTTGATAAGGCGAAATACAAGCCACGGCAACGCACCTTTCATCATGCCGGCGTCTTGCTCATTCGAGCTGCCGCCCTCCACATTTCGTAGCGGCTAGTGCTCAGGGTCAGGGTTGTTATATAGCCCAATCCTGATCCATGGTTGAAAGCACCAACGCAGTTGCGGCGCATGACGTCCTGCTGCCTGAGAACCTTCTAATCAAAACATTGCAGACACTCTCAGGCCGCAATTACGTATCTATCCTTCCGTACATCTTCTAACAGCCCGCGCTGCCATATCGCACGACACGCTAAGACGTGCCAAAGCGTGTTGAGGGTTGTTCAAGAGAATTTAAGAAAGGGGCTAGCGATTTTCGTCTCGCCCCTTCCGCTTCCTTCTTTGGCCTTTCATTTAGGGATTCCCCGGCAAGCGCTCTGATGCTCGTCGCTATTACCGAGTCAGTAGCAGTGAGCGGTGTGGTAATAAGACTCAGTGCTGTGAAGCCAAGGGAGACGTTCAATTAGAGTGTCTACCGGGGATGAAGCGTCCAGCTTCGCCAGGCAGGTACGCATCGGTGGTCCGGGGTATCATCCGTAAGGCTTCTAACTATTCACTGCCGTGATGCGAGCCTTGTACATGCAGCCTAATGAAACGCCCATCAGGTACATCACGACTTTAGTTCGCACTGGTTGCCATCACCTGATCATACTCTGTGTTGTTAAACGTTCCTTTAGGATGACGTAGATGCCATCCACATATCGATGGCAACCACCCAAGATATTTTTTCCAAGTTTGTTTTTATTCTCTTTATGTTGCTCGCACGGACATCACAGGTAACTATGCAGCTATGCAGCGGATACAGTATGTAGCGTGTCCATTACTGAGATTTGCTCATTTCTGCCGCGTATGCAGTATGAATCCCGCGCAGTTTGAAAGGGCATTCACCAAGAACGTACTCCCCTGGCAGAATTCCTACACCAGCTTCTTCTGTCTCACCTGGCGTATTGGTGCAGCTCTGAATATTGTGGCCTGGGAGACCACATCGACTGCAACGATACTCCTTTCTCTTCAACGCCTGAGCAGCGGTGACCTGTCCGTCAAAGAAGAGAGAAAATTCGGTGCTCTCTTCGTCGCAACGGGGTTAAGAACCCGATGAATGGTGATGTGCTGAGCTCGCTGTAGCGCTTAGGCTCTCGCCTCGGTTGGGCTTCCTTTTTCCACCTCTGACGATATCAGCCCGGTCTTTTGGACGTAGCTTTGGTCGTCCTGCTTGCCTGTACTTTGGAGGTGGTTTCACTAAATCGGTCCATTCAAGCTGATCGTAAAGCGGAAGCCGAATCGATGCCGATCTGAATGCTTCAATCATCTTCGGTACCATATACGCGTAGTGAAAAAAAAATTCACGTCCCATTGAAACCTTTCACTTGCGGGTGATTTCGACAGCTCGTACAAGACAGCTTGAATGTGTCGACATGGCACCTTAAGCTGTTCTGATACCGTACATCGGGTGCATTTCCTTGACGCCATGTCAACTTCGTGCAAATGGGCAGCACCGAAGGCATTCCGGGGATCGAAGGCGTCGAACACGTAAAAAAATCGGATGCGCTCCCTTGATCACTGTCTGCGAAGCCACTTGAAGCTGTTCATCGTCGAAAAGCTCTTTCGCATGAGGGATTACGTCAAATCCAGCTTCGTTCCAGTCACTGACGAGTTTCTTCCGCTTCTCAAGAACTTGTAGTGCCCGTGTACAGTACGCCATTAGCGAGCCTCGAACTTGTTTGTTTCCCACTCCCTTCCAAAGGAGACCGTTGTTGTCACCTTCGACAGCGCTTGTAGACTGCACCCCGAACAAAGGTAGCGGGTCCCCATGTTTAGGCACGTTTGCCCAAGACTTGGATAGCCACGCGGATTCCTCTGTCGTAGGCGTCACGTTGCCGACCACCGACCAATCCGTGGGGTGGATTCCACGGAGATAGCTGCAAACCGATTCCTCCACCGCCTCCTCACCTACACATTTCAAGATGCCACGAGGGTATCGTTTACTGATGGCAGCCACTGCGTTGTCAAATGTTTGTGTTGATGACGCTCCTTGTAGAGCCAAAATGTCATCTTTCACGGACTGCATGTTCAACTTTAGCGCCTTAAACTTGTCCATAGTGTTGAATCGAATGTGAACGCAGCAAAACTTCAGATGCACGAGCAATCCCAATCGCCGCATAACCGCTTGTGCTCGAAGCTGTTTTCCACGGTCACAGAAGGTTGGCCTACCATGAAGATTCACACCAGCTACGATGCAATTACAGAAGAACCATGCAAAATTATCAATGATCTCCTTGTGCACGTACGCCACAGCAACTGGTACAGTTTTCTTCTCGCCGTCTCTACCGATTAGCGTCAAACAGATTCCATTGTAGAGATCATCCTTCATGTGTGTGCCGTCGCACTCCCACACTGGCAAAAGCGAGTCTTGCACACACACAACGCTCCCTAGCGATACGAAAGCACGAAAGAATCTGCCTCGTGAATCCAGCTGACAGCAGACACGTGAAACTGCGTTCAATTCCGCGAACTGTTTCAGGAAACTAGGAATACGACCGTACTCGACGATGGGGTCAACTGTCCGTAGAGACTTTTGCTTCTGAATGTTGCGATAAAGCAGAGCAGACTTCTTGTGTAGATCGATCCCGTGAATCGCCTTCATGTTGTTCACCACTCGAGCTTTTGACGTGCTGTGGCCAGCAACGATCGCAGCATTAAAGCCAGGTTGCACCAGCAAGAATTCACTCTTCATCTCCGCGATGCTGCTGCAAAATTGAGCATGTTGAACGTTCATAGCTGAAACATACCTTTTTTATTATTTTTTTCTTATGCGGTTAAAGCCGGTGGCACTCCGCTGAAACATACCACGACTCATCAGGAACGTGTGAGAGTTTTGTTTTCGGCTTTTTTTCGAGTCTTCTTGTGCGGATCTGTGCTGGTCTGTGTTGCCCTTTTCCGAGAAAGAGCTACAAACCACTTACAACCCCCCTCCGTGTCGGAGCACAACCACTTCGTGTGATTTCCACCGCCCTTGAGCCGCTTTACGGTCTTGTTTGTGTTAAACGCATATGTGCGGAGAAACACACCAGCAACCTTCAAGTCTGCAAAATGAATGTGTAGCTTTGGCTCATCAAACCCGAAGCGAGACATCAAGTCAATCTTGGCGAGTGAGCCTTGCATAGCGCTCATCTTGAGCTTCTTCTAATGAACACAAGTTCCAACTTCGTGGCGCTCTAAGCTAAAAATATCCTATCAAACGCTACCAATCTGGTTGTGGCCCCTCCTGATAAACTTGTCGTTCGTTGTGGTACCCTGTTGATAAACATCCTGCCGTAACACCATTCCGATCCAGTAACGAGTGCCTAACATAAAATCCAGATCTGCTCCGGGTTGCTAATCCCGAGAAGGACTCTGGATACTGAATTTCTTTTACTTCAGATGCTCATCGAAGCGTGCGTGGCGCTGGTCCGCAACCCCGGGGACCAAAGCAGGCGGATGCAGCAAACTTGAGGGGTGCGACGGCAGGTTTTTATCAAAGAAATGGCGAGCCTTTTGCAAAAGATTAGATCGCGACGCCTCTTCACGAAGCAGAGACTTTCGGCCTCGAACCGATCGATACCAGCGCCATTAGCGGAAACTTTGCCGCCATGGAGGGCTACCTCTGGAAGAAGGGCCGCAAGGTGCCCAGCATGTACGTCTGCAACCCAGCGGCCGGATCCTTGTAGCATGCTAACCGAGACTTCCGTGACGATGCAGGAAGCGGCACTACGCCGTGCTCAAGGGCACCATGCTGGCCTTCTACACCAACCAGGACGAGGCGCAGCGTTCCGGTGCCGTGCCCAAGCGCGTGTTGGAGGTGACGGACCTCCGCATCATGCCGGGGGCTCCATCTTCGGACACGACGCACATCGTGCTGCGCTACCTGGACGCGGACGGCATCGGCACGCTGCAGTGTAGGGCCGACTCACGGGAGACGCAGCAGATCTGGCTGGAGGCGCTGCAGCACGCACTCAAAGAGCCCGACCGGTTGGCCCAGGAGGAGATCGCAGAGGTGCAGCAGGAGCTGCTCCAAGACGCCCAGCGACACAGTCGAGCCGTGCAGCAGGCCACCGAAGCAGTGGAAGCTGCGGGCCGGCAGCACCGACAACAGGCCAACGCCGAGGCCGCGTTGCAGCAGAACCGCGAGATCGCGGTCGAGCTCAACACGCAGCTCGAGACTGCGCGGACGCTGCACGAAGAGGCTTCGCAAAAGCTTCAGGCGCTGCAGAACGCGCTGGACGAAGCGCGACAGCGCGTGCACTTGTCGTCACTTGGATCGGACGAGTCTTCGTCCGTTGATCAAGCCATGGAGGCCGTCGAGAGACTGGCGGCCAAAGTCGAGGTGGCCGCCAGTGCCGAAGCCACGCACGGCCGCAACGTCGAGCTGCTGCAGCTGCAGACGGAGGCCAACTCGAGTGAACAACAGGAACTCGTCGAGCGAGTGCAGAAGTGCGCGGAGGAGAGCAAGATTCTCCGTCAAGTGGCGGCCAAGAGTCTGGAAGACGCTCAACGAGCCAAGCAGAGGACCAAGCGCCTGGCGTCGTGGGGCGATGAATCGGGCGCCAGTGAAGCTGCCAACACGAGACCCTCCCAGCTGGACCCGCTCGCTGAAGGCTACTTACTCTGCCAGCACCCGATGCGGACGTTGATGCACCGCCGCTACTACGTCCTAACGGGCAACACGCTGTGCTGGTACGCGGACCAAGACGCTTTCATGAACAAGATGGACGCGCCCAGCGGCGTGCTTCACGTTGCTGAGGTGGCTGAGTGGGATGGCAAAGTAAAGCCCACGTCGCCTCTGCGGAGGCTCGTGACGCCGTTCGGCAGCAGCTCCAAGACGCACTCGAACGAGCAGCACCCACACTCGTTCAGTGTGCTCACTGTAGAAGGCAAGACGCTGCGCTGCAGTGCGCCGCTCAAGAAGAGCCAGGAGGACTGGATCGCAGCGCTCCACGTGGGTCTCACCATGCCTCCGTTGTCCCCACATCGAGCTCGAGCTGCCAAGTCTCATCGAGACTCGTTTGACTTGCTGGCTTCGACTCCACTGTCGCCTAAGCGACAGAGTAGCAGCGAAGCTGGCAAGGATGAAGCAAAGGCGGCAGCTGAGGCGAGTAAAGCGGAGGACAACGTGAGTGCAGTTGAAGCTGCGGTGTTGACCTCGGAGGTGGTGGTGGAAGGCTACCTGGTTGGCAAGAGCTCGCTCGAAGAGACCATGAAGAAGAAGTACTGCGTGCTGAGGGCCCTCACCATGTACATCTTCGCCACGCACCAGGAGGCGGCTGCAGCTCAGCGCCAGGCCGACATTCGCAGCACTACGTTTCACGTCTGTGGCGTCTCGGGTTGGGACGGCCAGTCGACGTTGATGCACTACGACCACGGCTTCCTGCTGCAGACGACGGAGCACCAAAGCATCTACTGCAGTGCACCGAGTTTGCAGGAGAAGAATCGCTGGGTCAACGGCGTGCAGCAGGCGCTGCTGCGGTTCCAACACGACGCCAAGAGAAGCTCCAAACTGTTCGGTCAAGACGCGCAAGAAGACGAATACAAAGCCGATCAGCCTCAGCGTCGGTTCTCATACGCCGGAGCTCGTCGCGAATTCCTGGCGATCTTGCAGCGATACTACGCGGAGTATCACCCAGGCAAGCTTGGGGACGTCCCCATGCTGCTGTCGAGGTACCAAGGACGAGAACAGGCTCTTGTCGAGCACCTGGATCGGCTTTATGGCACGTCGATGGGGAACGACGCCAATGTGCAAGCCATTCTGACCGCGTTGGCGACGCCTGCACCCCCGCCGTCGCCGCTTCCAGTCCCTCACACGCCCAGTGCTCCGCCATCGCCTGCGCCTCGCGTGTCTGGCGATCTTACGGACTGGCTCACGTGGAACAAGGACGCCATTCCCAGCTTCTGTCGCCTTTCAGGGAATCGCCTCGAGCGCTTCGAGGCCGAGGAGCAAAGCAGAACGGGGTCTCCACTGGCTGTCTTCTTGGTGACAGGGGTTCACGACTATCCGACGCCATCGCCGACGATGAACCGATCGACCAGGACAGATCAGCAGCTCCAGTTCTTCTTGTCGGGCGGGTACGAAGTCCAAACCCAGGGGATTGGGTCCACAACGGAGCTGCTGGTACTGCAGGCAACCACGGCAGAAGCGAAGCAGAAGTGGATGATGAAGCTTCGTAGCGGTCTCACGCCTACGCCACCAAAGCCAAGCGTCCTACAAGAAGAGCCATCGCCAAGAGAGTCCGCGAAGACCGCGTCCTTCCCAGTCATTTCCACCCAAGCGACTACGTTTCAAGAAAAGTTGGTAGAATTCTACCAGCGCCATAACGCCAAACGCGTTGGCGACGTGGAAACCCTGCTCACCAGCTTTGCAGGACGAGAACGACAGCTTCTGGCCGCGTTGGATGCTACATACGGCACCAACGCGAGCTCTGACGGCAGCTTTGAGGCTTTTCTCCCGCTGCCGTCGCCTCCAAACACTCGTCCGGCTGGTCAGAACGCTGCCGTTCATCGCGAGGGCTACTTGGCTGTTAAACACCCGCGGCTTGGCGCTTCCTACCGCAAGTGTTTCTGCGTTCTCAATGGGACGAGCTGGCAATGCTTTGATAGCAGCGTGGTGGCTCACAGCGGCCACGCAGCCTTGCTAGCAGACGTGGTAGTGAGTCTCCATCCCGTATCCGCCAAGCTGGCGGAGTCGATGGCGTTCCCGTTGGAGATGCGAACGAACGGAGTGATCATGATCCGGTCCGACGCGGCGGAGATCGTACACGACTGGATCCACGCGTTGCGCACTGCAGTGGCAAGTCCGCCTCAACCTGTCGATCAGGACACTTCCACGACAAAGGAAGAGCCTGGAAACTCGTTCCAGAAGCTTCGTGCACGGCTCGTGGCTTTCTACGAGAAGCACAACCCGTCCAAGGTGTCGGACGTGGACTCCATGCTTGTCTTCTTCCAGGGCCGCGAAGGCGCGTTGCTGGAGCAGATCGACAGTGTCTACAACAGCCACCTTGCCACGGACCCCGAGTACATGTCGTTGTGTGTTGATCTCGCGTCCAAGTACGCAGAGGAACACGTGAACGCCTCCCCGATCAAGCCCCCGAGTGAGGCTCCTGATGAGGCCATCTTGATGGAGGGGTATCTGATGAAACGAGGCCACAAGATCCCGTCCATGCGGAAGCGCTACTGCGTGCTAGTGGGCGACGGACTCTCGTACTACGTCACACACGATGACAGCAAGAACCCGGGAGGTGGCGCCATGACGGCCCCACTCGGCAGCTTTCGAGTCGAAGCCGTAGGCGACTGGCATGGCAAGACGGCCACGCACAACTACGAGCACGGCATGGAACTCGAGACCCGCGACGGCAAGACGTTCTTCTGTGCTGCATCGACAGCACAGGAGAAGCAGCAGTGGGTCGACGCGTTCCGTCGAGGGATCGCTCTCGCTCGCAATCAACAGCGACGAGCGGAGATCGAGGAGGAGAACGACAAATCGGCGGCGGAAACGGAGCACGAACGCCAACTGCGCGAGCAGTTTCGAGACAAGATGGCGGACTTCTATCGCGTGCGAAACCCGGCCAAGCTCCCGGACCTGGACTTGCTCTTGAGTTGCTATGCGCAGCGTGAGTTGGCGCTGCTGCAAGCCATCGACGAAGCGTATGGCACGAGTTTAGCAGCGGACGACAACTTCCTCGCCCTTCTCCCTCCTCTACCAGAGCAAGCGGCGGCGCTTACGACGCTCAAGCTGGACGGGTACCTGAAGAAGACGTCTGGAGACAATGCCCCCTCGATCTGGAAGAGAGCGCAGACTGTGTACGTTGCTGTGGATGGCTTGACGATCACGTTGTTCGCTACACGCGAAGGGTTCAAGAGCGGTGGCGCCGGACTAGGAGACAGTATGACGGTTCTGGCCGTCAAGGACGACGACACTCGCCAAGCTTCTGCGACTCGATTCGCCGTGGAGACGAGTGATCATGAATGGCTGCGCTTTGAGGCAAAAGACACGATGGAGAAGCGCCTGTGGATGCAGGTGCTGCGGGCAGCGCTCGATACTGTGCTGGCTCAGAGTCTTCTCGCTGATGATCAGCTTTCGGACAGAGGAACACGAGCGAGTAGCGTTGGCGTCGATGCCCGAGGCTTCTTCCTGCTGCGATTGGACTTCGACTGTGCGCAGGACGAACACTGGAAGCGCCGGGAGGTTGCTACGCCCATTGAGGAGCGAGCAGTGGCGCTGGGAAATGGCAACGAGTTCGTGATATCCAAGGCTACTTCGTCGATCAAACAGAGTGTGGAGCAGGCTCGTTTCCGAGCTGTTAGCACGCGTGCATGGGCGCCGAGTGCCCGTTGCTGGCCTGTTACGGCTGGCAATCGAGCGCCTCGCTTCCCTTTCCAGATTGTGACTCAGGAGCAGTTTGTCCTCAGCTGCAGCGCCGCCACCGACGCCGAGCGAGCGAAATGGATTCGTCAGCTCCGTCTGGGCGCCGAACAAGCGGCAGCTCTGGAGATGCTGGAGGAACAGCTCCTAGAGACAACGACGCCGCTGTCCCCTGGCCGTAGGAGCCTCGTGGACAAGCGAGAACGGGGCTTTAACGAGGAAGGCGAGGCCGTTGTCGTGCCTGAGCCTGTTGTGAAGCAGCAACAAGAAGACGAAGAACCCCCGATGACGGGCTATTTGTCCTTCCGACTGGCTCAAGCTCCGCTCTCGTCTGGCGAAGCTCGACACGCGTCTCAAGTGCCGATTCCTCACGAAGGTTTCGTGGTGCTGACAATGCGCGGCCACGTCGCGGTCTACGAGGATGAGAGCGCGTACTATCATCGTGAAGCGCCAGCGTGTGAAGCTCAGGCTGTCGAGCTGCTGGCCGATGGCGTCGCATCCATCGACGTCTCTACCCACAGTCCAAACACGAAAGTTCAGCTTCGCCACCTCTTTCCGGGGGCGAAGGACGTCTTGCCTTCGTCATTGGCTTTCGCTGTGCTGCTTCATCCGCTGAGTGAAGGCGAAGTTGCATCAGTCGACGACTTGAACAACGACCACGAGAAACACACAGCCATGCTCGAGTTCTTCCCGACGCTGCCGTCTCAACGTGATCTCTGGACGGAGGCGTTTGCCAGTCGAATCGACTTTGCAAGAGGAGAAGCGCTGCTAGCGGATGAGAGACTCATGCTGAAGTTTGAACGGGATGAACAAGTTTTCGAGGACAAGAAGGAAGAAGAGAATGCACAGCACGACGACAGTCACGAGGACGACAGCAGTGGAGAAGACAGCGGCTTTGAAGACAAACCCTTGGCTGTAGACGTGAATCCTTCTTCGGGAAGTGCATCAGGAACGTCAGTCAAAAGCGAGCCGACGCCGTCGTTCGTCTTCCGAACGGCAGCCATGGAAGGAATGCTGATACCGTGGCAGACGTCGACGTCTCCGATTCGAATGCCTGGCAGCTCCAAGTTAAAACCCATGATGACTGTATACGCCGTGTTAGTTGGCTGTCGCTTGCGATGTTACGAGTCTCGAGAAGCTTCCGCTTCCGCTGCTGCTCAGTCTTCAAGTCGAAGGCTGTTGNATTTCGGAGCGACAGTTTACTCAAGAAGTGGCCGCACATTTCGCCAGCCTCGCGGCTGGAGCTGAAGCAGGAGGCGAGGGCTCCCGCGGTGCCGTCGCCCAAGTCTCGAGGACCGTTGGAAACCTGCGCGTGCGGCACCACAACTTGGGGTCCATTTGGCGTGATCGGTTCCTGGTGCTGGAAGGCAGCACCCTGTCGATCTACACGGAGAATTGCCAACTTGATGAGGAAGGAAAGCCGCGCCTTCCCAACTGCGCTCTAGAGAAGCACGAGCTCGTTGGCGTGGAGAAATGGCATCCCGTGTTTACCAGCATCGGACGCAGTGGCTCTGGTTTGAAAGGCACCAACTTTCGCGTTGAAACGAGCAGCGGCGTGTACTTGGAATGCACCGCCAAGAGCGCCGATGACGCTACTCGATGGCGAAACGCGATCAGCACTGCAACGACGAAGGAGGCGTCGGAGACTGCGGCCTCCCGTGACGCCACGCTGCCGTTTATCCCCGGAGCGAGGATGGAAGGGTATCTCAAGATCAAAGACCCCAAGACGTCGGCGGACAAGAAGCCGATGAAGATGAAGCCTCTGAGGCTCTGGAAGACCCGCTACTGCGTCGTCATGGGGCCTCACTGGCTCGTGTACGCGAACCAGTCGCAGGCCATTTCGTCGACCGAGGCGCCCACGCCAGTTGCCGTGTACGAACTCTTAGGAACTGCACTAGTTGATGGAGAGGACGACAAGTTCTTCATCCACGTGGTTCAAGGGAAGCAAGTGAAATGCAGAGCTCGCTCGAGTCTGGAGCGCAAGCGATGGGTGAATGCGGTGGAAGATGAACTGACGACCCAGGCCAAGACGACGGAGGATCTGGAGCGGTCCGTGAAGGAGCGGGAGCAGAAGCTGGCAGCCCGAGAGGCAGTGAAGAGCAAGATGCACGAAGTCAAGAGCGACGCTCGACGCTTGTCAGCGCTGCTGGGCGAAGCGATTCAAAGCGCGCAAGAGGATTCCGACACGGAATGGGACTCGAACGACAACGACAACTCGAGTGGCGACGAGCTGCGCCAGCGTTCCGGACCAGACTACATTGACGGCAGTCCGGAGAGCTCGCCCATGCGGAGAAACGTGGGGGAGACGGCCTTCCCATTCGACACGCTAAACCCCATCAAGGACTCGGAGACCAAGCAAGAGAGTTCATCGGCCATTTCCAGCTTCTTCGTGTGCTTCTTCCGGTGCATTCCAATGGGCTCGGCGGGCTCGAAAGGTAGGAACACCATCGCTCCGCTTGGGATTCCCGGCTATCCGTCGACTGCGGCGGCGTGCAACCCCCAGTACACGTGCGACTACTACGAAGACGACGGCTACTGCGGCCTGGCCAAGTAAGTGGAAAGCACAGGGGGGGATATTGAAAGTATACAGTCAGTTGGCACGATGAAGGGCGCCTCTTTGCTGCGTCTCTAAGCTGTAGCAGCAGCAGTAGGCGCGTCCACAGTGGCCTCCGGAATGCTCTCGTTGTCGCTGTTGCCGTTGAACTCGCGCAGGCGATCGAGGTACGTCATGGCCGTGTTGTTGCACCAGGACTTGAGAATGAAGTTGCCTTCGTAGAAGGCGCAGTGGCTGCCTTCGCCCGTGGCCAGTAGCATGGCCTTGGGTTTCCTGCGGAACTCGTGGTACGGGATCGTCTCCTTGGTGCACACGGGGTCGTCCAGCGCGTTGATGCACAGCAGCGGCATCTTGAGGTTGTCCACGTCGCGCATGGGGTTGTTCACCTTCCAGTACGACTCGAGGTCCTCGTAGCCGTGCATCTTCATGTACACGTGCTCGTCGAACTCGCGGATGCTCGTGGCCTTGAGCGCTCCAGGAACGTCCACGACGTCATTCAGCTCGTCCTTGTGGCGCAGCAGGAACTGCTTGAGCGTGAACGTCATGAGGAAGTCGTAGACGCGGTTGATCTTGCCACGGCAGAACAGGTCGAAGGCGTTGTACCCGGGCGAGATCAGCACGCCGGCCTGCAGTCGGGACTTGTCACCGAGCTCGCACAGGTAGCTGCAGAGCAAACCCGCTCCAGCGGAACATCCAATGCCGAATAGTTGGCTGTCCGGAAAGGCCTTTTCAACGTGAGCGATGGCGTCTTCCAGGTCCTGCACGCAGCCGAACTCTTGCAACTTTGGGGTCGAGAGTTTCATTCCTCCGTGGCCTCGCTTGTTAAACACCACGGGGCGATACCCGTGGGCCAGAGCTTCGGCGCATAAGGAACGCATGTTGTCACTGCAGCCCACGAGTCCGTGCATGATAATGGCAATGGGTGAGTCTTCTTTCAGCGGGCTTTTCATGTCCACGGAGGACTCCAGCGCCCAGTCCAGAGACGCTTGACCGCCGTCTTTGAAAGTGAGAACGTCTCTCTCGTACTTGACGGGCGACTGGGGCACCAAGAAGGTCAGGAAGCACTGGATGTGCGAGTTGGTCCACCAGGTCGGCGTGTACCGGTCTAGCATAGGCTGCAGAGCCTGGAAAGGATAGATTTGACAAGGTTAGCCACTTTTTGTGTCAATGGTTTTGCCACTTTTTGCCAGTGGCAACGACCGTCACTCCGGAGACTCACCCCTGCCATGAACTCGTTGAGATCGGAGCTGCCGGCCACAATGCGCTTGGTCATGGCGGGACGAGGCCCCACGGCGCTTCTGGCGGCCAGCAGCGCGCAGCCCGAGAGGAGCGCGGCAGCTGCAGTCATCAACATGTTCCTGGCAAAAGGTAGCACAACAGAGTTTTGTCAGTTGCCACTGAAGTGGAAAACGATAGCAAAACGAGTTTTGCACATTTGCGGGCTGGCAAGCCGCAGCAGCATCCACGTGCTGAGGAGCACGACGGACGCAGGTAGAGGCGCCATTGTGTCTAACCGACTGGCAAGGAAGCGCGCAAATCTGAGAGTGGCTACGATACTCACTCTTTCGAGGCCGAGGCGGAGGCCGTGGCCATGGAGCTGAGCATGCTGCCTCTGCTGCAAGTCCCGGAGTCACTCGCGGCCAAGAGTGAGAGCGGTGCCCCCTTCTGTGTCCTGCCGCGCACGTGGAAATCTGCTCGTGCCCCGCCGCCGTCCATCCGACCGTTTTATTTTCGTCAAAACCGTGCCAAAATGCAAACGAACCCTCTTGCCACGCGTGGTACGTGGCCAACATGGCTGCTCAACGTGAGCCTTTTCAGAGGCAACCATCGGTTGCCAGGATTTCCTTCCGCAAAGGCAGTTTTGCATTGCGATCTTTTGCGGCAACCCGTTTGGCATGGCAAATAGCAAGCTGCCAGCGCATGAGCAATTGATACTTTGGTGCCATTCGTGTATCCGGTTGCAAAGCAGCGGGAGGATACCTGGCCTGGTGTTTGACAACAACGTCGCGACCCCCATCGTGCCTTGAGACTCTCAGAGCCATTGCTGGCGATGAATTGAGCTGCCAGGCTGCAACAGCACGCGAGAATCACATGCTGTCGGCTCAAGACCTGGCCTCGGCGCGCTGACCACATTAGAGCACGAGGCGGCGGATTGCTACGGAAGCTCCAGCACCTTTTGCCACGTGGTTGATCAGGGTTTGTTGCCAGTGGTAACTTCCACAGCTCACCCGGATAGTATCCAAGGCAACAAGAGTGGCAATCTCCTCTTACAACAAAAGTGGCCGCTGTTCACGCTCAAATTTTGCTGTATTTTATTGTTCCTGTCGCCAAGTTCTGTTGTGGAAATCGTGCAGGTTCAAAGCAAGTAGCGGAGATGGAAGTTCGGCGTCCGTCTCTGAAGAACTGTCCAAGTCCAGCGCCAAAAGATGAGACTGAAGTATTGGCAGGTCCGGCGGTCGTGTCCATTCCGACAGCAAAGCAGCAATGGGTTCGAGCTAGACTTCGCTGCTTCGAGTCGGCCAAGCTCATGCTGAAGATGACGCGACCCGCACTTGTATGTGAGCCATTGACGTGGCTTCTCACGTACACTTTCACGCTGGGCAACATCTTTAGCGGGAAATCGCCAGCACAGCAGACCGAAGTGGACATCCACAGCGTGACGAACTTGATCTCCACCTCCTGTCACTGTTTGTCGCTTCTGGTCCTCTCAATGCAGAATTCCCGTCGTCTGGATGCGACTCCGTGGACTTTTTCCAAATTCGTGGTGACATTCGTGAAACGAAAGAGGTGGGTTTATACTCAGTGGTTGGAACCACCTACGCCGTCGCCTCGACAGCAGGAGAAATTGCAGCGTCTTCACGACGCATTTCTACTTGGTTGTTTTTCTCTGGAACTCTGTTTCGCGCTGGTGTCGACGAAGCTTCGCGAAAAGTCTATCAGCGCGAAATGATGGAGGGGATACGATGACATGAAGCGGTTCATGCAAGCCCTATCAAAAGCTACAAGTTTCGCGGTCATTGCTATTGTTGCCGCCATCCTGGTGCACATTTGTAGCTCGCTGCATCTGCTTGAGTACAAGTTCGCATCTCTACAGTTTTGCATTGCAAGTGTCGTGCTGAAAGCTGCCATCCTTGCCATCACGAAGCAAATTGCGCTGAAGCGAGGCGGCATCTGAAGAAGATCTACGTTGCTCCGACTGTACTCGTCAACACCCAATTCTACACTGTACTCCGCAGTGGAGGATCAAGCTCCTCCTCCGCTAGAGGTTTTTTTTTTTTAGCTCGGCTTGCTTGAACCGGTGACGCGTATCGCCAAGATGAACCGCCAAGTCAATGCTCAGGGCAAATGATGGGGGCGAAAACATCTACACCACCACCAAAGTGCGGCATTCGTCGACTGGGCGCTATCTTCCCGGCGCCTAGTTTGTCCGATCGGCACGAAGTGCGAGATCCGCGTCCTAGTCGTCTCATTCACAGATCGACAGTGTTAGACTCGAGACAAAGTGTACTGCACTTTCATGCAGCTGAAAGCCACGCCACATGTGCTCCGAGCACATCGCCATTGTATGCCCCCCCTCGATATTTTCTTCCTCCGGCATCACCTCCCGTTTCGGTTGGCATTGTACAAACGCGTTAGAGTCAACGGAGCCTTTGTTGGCTGGTTCCGGGCAACTCGGCATTGAGCTGGTGGTCGACTTTATCTGTAGCCTCTTCGAGCTGGCGAACGGCATTCCGTTGTACGCTTCATCCGTCCCATGATGACGAAGAAGCTCATCTTCTCATTCGTCAAGATCGTGTGCAGTTTGTGCGAGCGAAGTCAGAAATGCCCTCCAAACTGATGTACAAGTGAGTGTCTGTCTCTAGCGATGTCTCCCAAGGTGAGTTCGCAAACTTCCAGTTCGTGCTCATCTATTCTTACTAACTTACGTTTTGTGTTTTCACTTTGTAGAAATAGCCAGGATGAAGATTGCTGCTCTTCCTTGCTCAGGATCATCACTGGTTGATGAAGTGTGCGCCTGGACCAGAGATCACGCCGGGGCCCGTGGTGGTAGTGCGCCCGACGTTCCGGCACCGATGGATTCGGGTTCGGTGCCACGAGTCGGCAGGATTGGTACTGAAAATAATGCGGCCTGCTCTCGTGAGTACGCCGTTTACCTGGGCTCTAGCGTACAGCTTCACTCTGGGCAACGCGGCCACCGGTAAATCGCCCGAGAACCAAACTGACGACGAATTCTTATGCATGACGGCCATGGTCTCGACTTCGACACATTGTGCGTCCATCTTGGCCCCGTACATCTTGTCACTTCGGAACTTCACTCGCTCCGACGACTCGCCATGGACGAAAACGCAGCTTCTCGCGAAACTGGTGAAGCAAACGTGGTGGCTCTATCTGATTGTGCACGCTCTGGCGCTAGGCGTGTCCTACGTGATCGTTCGGGATGCCAGTGAATTCGCCAGCACGTTCAAGCCGCACCTGTACTTGACAATCGCTTGGAATTCGTTTTACCGCGCCGGGGTCGACGAAAGCTCTCGTAGAATCTACCAGCGTGAAACGATGGAAGGTGCACGAAAAGGGTACGTGAACCAGAATCCCTACTGGAGACGCTACTTTCAAGCACTCTGTCGGTCGACCCACGTGGCAGTGATCGCTGCTCTTGCTGCCAGTCTCGTCCACATTTGCAGCGCTTTCGAACTTCTCAGCACCAATCTTGCGTTGCTTTAATTCAGCATCGTAAGTGTTGTGCTGAAAGCACTGGTGCTTACCGTCACGAAGCGCATTGTGTTGAAACAAGGAAGTACAAACCTGCGAAAGATTTACGTGCTGGCAGCAGTGCCTACCGTGCTGATCAATACGCAAGTGCGCTTAGCAATCTTACGCAGCAACGGGTCTGGCTCGACCATTGTCGGCTTCATACAACTCGGGTTGCTTGAGCCGCTCATGCGCCTAGCGAAGGTCTGGCATCTCCAGCGGTCGATCAAACGCATCGAAAACGAACACACGCGCGTTCAAAGCAGGAAAAAATCGATGGTGGCGCACCGAATCTCTGTTTGTCCGGCGCCAGACTCTGCTGGAAAACATCCGTCTCACTTGGCCCGCAGAGCGACGATCATCTTTTCTCACCAAAACGCGCTCCACTTTCACGCTGCCGAGAGTCACGCCGATATGTGCTCCGAGTACATCGCCATCGCCTGCTCCACGGCCATCTACTTCTTCCTTCAGCACGATCCGCGGTTTGGGTGGCACCAGCCAGGCGAGTCGGACTCGCATGAGTTGATTCACACTGCCACTGTGGTGCTTTTGCAAGTCGGCATTGAAATCCCGGTCGACGTGATCTGCTGCGTGTTCGAGTTGGCAAATGGGGTCCCGTTGCGTGCTTCCGAGAGCTTGGGAGGGTTCCTCACTGCCGTCTTCACAAGTTCTGCCTTGGTCTCCGTCTCCATCTCCGCCTTCTTATTCATTCACCCTGCGAACTATGGATTTTCATAGATTTTCATTGCAATATATTGTTCGTTGAATATGAAAAAGCTATCCTATCGTACATGCCGAGGCACTCGCTCTGTCGCTTTACCAGACAAAGCAGTCCTGCGGCTGGAAGAACGACGTCGGACGGGGTCGCATCGGGTGCCGCACCACTCGGTACGGCATGCGGATCTGCAGCGTACCGTCCTCGAAGATCTGCTGCGTGGCCTCCTCCATGTCGAGCATGTTGCGCGGGAACTGCTCGGCGATCTCGAAGCGGCCAAACGTTGGGGCTCCGCTGAGCCGCGACATCACGATGTCCTTCTGCGTGGGCAGGCGGAAGCCGCTGACGCGAAGCACGCCGTTGTGTTCGTTCCACTGCACGCGCACGTTGCGCGGGTCGGTGTTGCCAAGGCGCGAGATAAGGTAGATGCCGTCCTGGCGGCGCTGCAGCTGGTAGTACGGCCGCCACTCGGGTAGCGAGCTGACGTCGATGTCCAGATCCTGCGAGGGCGACGTCTTCTGTGGAGACTCGACTTCTTCCTCTTCCTCCAGTTCATCGTCCTCCATGGGCTCTTCTTCATTCGTGTCCACGGACTCCTGCATCTCCTCGTCTTCAGCAGTGTCTTCTTCCTCCTCTTCTCCCTCGTCTTCAGCCTCTGACTGACTCTCTTCCTCCTCGAACAGCGCCTTCACGTGGAGGTCGTCGGACTCGGAGCCGCTGTCACTGGGCGTCGCGGGGGCAGGCCTGGCCGTCTCACAGCCGTCCAGCAGCTTCTCCCCGAACTGCCTGAGCTTGGCGCTGCGCTCCTTGAAGGCGTCGGCCTGGGGCAGCAGCTGCTGCACGAACACGACCAGTGCCTTGCGCGCCCTCTTGACGCCCTCGTCGCCGTGGCTCAGCACGTCGTCTAGCTCCAGCAAGTGGCGTGTCAGCAGCTCCGCCTGCTCCTTCACGCGGTAGTCGAAGGCGCCGAGCTCCAGACGCGTCTTCTTGACCAGCGCGGTGGCTTCTTGGGGCGGCAGCTGAAGTGCCTTCAGGCGCCACTTGGCGCCGCAGACCAGCGCGGCCACGTGCCGGAACTGGGCGGGCAGGCGGGTGTTTAGTTTGTCCTGAACGTCGTTGACCTTGAGCTCAATGGCCTGCAGACGGCTCTTCTCGTGGGATACCTGGGCCTCCATTGCTCTGTGCTGTGTGTGTAGTGGCGGCTTGTTGTTGTCTTGGCTTGCTTGTCAATGGGTAAATTCGATAATGAGGGAAGTTGAAGTGGATCGGCGCCCGACTGTCGCACCAGGCGTCCGAGCGTTGGAAGCCTGGTGCGACAGTCTCGGACGTTCCAGAGCGCGTCGCGAATGTTCCAGAGTCAAGCGAGGATTCGCAATCGCACCTAAATGGGAACTGTTGTCGCCCCGACTATGACAGAGAGACACGAAAGGAAGGTATCCGCCATGAGTCGCAGCAGTCTATTATACGCGCCACAGCGGCTTCTCAATGAGGTTTTCTCGTGTGCAATAGCTGCTTAGCTGGCAGGCTCATCCTTGCTGGAGCATTGACCGTGATCGAGTAGGGGAGCTGCCGTTCTTGCAGGCGCCAACGCTGCAGCGATTGGACGCGCCGACCACCCGATTCATGCCGAGCCGCGTTCTCGCGGACAAAACAATAATTTTGAGAATGGGTGACGGTAGCGTGGGCGAGAGTTAACATGCTGTGGAGCCTATCATAATTTCGCGAATGAATTGTGGAGCTCAAGAAGTAGCAGGTTGAGCGCGATTGGTGCTGGTCCGCAGCAGCGACCAATCTCTGCGATAACTCAAAGCTGGCTCAGTGACGAAAGGTATGAAAGGCTCTACAAGGTGTTAATATATGTGGAAACCACCTCCGCCGTAGCACAATGCTAGTGCTGGTGGAGCTGCACTATCAGCAGAATCACGGACCGGTCGCTAGCAAATGGCTACACTCGTGTGGGTTACACCAGTCCAAATCAGGATCACTCTCAAGAATCTTGAGTCAAGATGCCCGGGAAGTCCGAGGTGGCGCTAACGGCGACGCTGTTCCTGCTGCCGTGCGCCGTCGTGCTGGAGCGCTGCGTGGCCGATGCATCGCTCTTCGCGCTGCATCCAGCAATGAACGCGGTGGCGATGCTGGTTTGCCTCCCCAGGTACGGTTATAACGCCACTGTGAGCAATTGATACACTCGTCTGACTCGTCGTCCCGGTGGTTTGCAACTTGTGCAGCGCGTTGCAGGCAATGCTGCTGCGGAAGGACGAGACGGATCACACAAAACGGTAGGCGACGGGCTCTTTTGCATTCATACGTACGCAGTATTGACCGAATTACCGCCAGGGTCTGGCTCACCAAGCTGCACCTGCTGCTGAACGTGTTGGCTGGAGTGCTGGTGGCTGGTGCTGGCCTTGTCGTGTACATTGCCAAGCATAACGCCGGCAAGCCGCACCTGACGACGCCGCATTCATGGGCCGCTCTGGTGACAGGCATGTTCTTCGCGCTCAACGTGTTCCAGGGGCTGCTGTTGACCTTCGAGGGTGCGCACGCCAACTGGCAGTGGAAGGATGAAACCCACGTGCTGACGGGCGTGCTCGTCTACATCGGCGGCGTGGCCACCATGCTCTACGGGCTGCACACGAGCTCATGGGGTGCTGCCAACTTCTCTCCGGAGCGGCAATTCCAGCTCACGGTGCTCATCATTGCAGCGCATGTGACGCTGCTGGGCAAGTCGCTGGTGCTGCAGCGCCGTGAAGCTCGCACGCAAGTCAAGGTGGCCAAGGTGGCGTGAAGATCTCAATAGAATGACAACCACGGAGGATTCGAGTGACATCATGATGATCTGCTTGATTACCATTGCGTACCCCATACAAATATACAGTCAAATCAAACTCCCGGTGGTGCTGGCCACATCGCGATTCTCCTCGTCAAGCCAACACCTCCGGAACGCAAGAGCTTACAATACGATGGTCAAGAAGCTGGAGCTACTAGTGCTGGGAGGTCTGCTGGGCGCGCCCTGCGCCACCATCCTGGCCAAGTGCGCGGCGGCGCCTTCGCTGTTCGCCCTGCACCCGGCCGCCAACGCCGTCGCCTTCCTGCTCTGCTTCCCGCTGTGAGTCTGCGCACGCTTTATGGATGGATACGTGACGGGGGTCAGACTGACGAACTTTTTCGTACAGGGGCATCTACTCCATGTTGGAACGCAAGAGCGTGGCGGACTTCAAGACCCGGTCAGTGGTTAACGCTTGGAAGTTGGAGTACGTTCGCGATCGACTGACGGCGGTTTATGATTACGATCTTGTTTCCGGCGGCGGCAGCGTGCTGCTGTCCAAGCTGCACATGTTCTCGCAGGTGCTGGCGCTGCTGCTACTCTGCGCCGGCGGAACGGCCGCCTTCATGACAAAGAACGCGTACGGTAAGGACCACTTCACGTCCACGCATTCGTGGCTTGCCGGCGCGACGGCGACCCTGTCCGCACTCAACATGCTCGGTGTACGTGGTTACAAACTTGCAAGATGGATGAACGTTATGCTAACAGTAATTGCCAATTATTGTGCCCATTTCATCAGGGTCTTGCCACCACTTTCGGCGGCAAGAAGACCAACTGGCAGTGGAAGAACCCGGGACACCGCATTGGCGGCACCCTGGCGTTCCTGGGTGGAGGTGCGTTGCTTTGCATTGCTACCCATAGAAATACAAGGAAGAAGGACTAACTTAGAGATACTTTTATTCCTTTTGCAGGCTGCAGTGTCGTTCTCGGTGTGTACAGCGGTGGCTGGGGCGTCTCGCAACTGGGAGATGAGTTGCAGTTCAAGGTGGCGAGCTCCGTGGCCGCGGCCTACTCGTTGCTGTTCTTGAAACTCGTGGTGAGCAGCTCTGCGCCGGCTTCGCCAAAGAAGAGCGATTAAACGGGCATGATGTTCAAGGAGGTCGAGCATTGAAGTGGCTCCTCACACAACCACTTCGCTCGTGAATATCCTGGAAGAGGAAATCGGGAATGAGCAACGTCGCAACACCTTGTTGAGCTCGGCTTTTTGGTTAGCGAAGATGCCGCTCTAAGAAGCGCAGCGACGTCGTGGAGAGTGTTAATCGAGTAGCCCTTGAGCTTGGCGGTCACTTTGCCAGAGTTTTCCAACTCATTTCGAGCTGGATGATAGGACAGGGTCGTACGTTTGTGTTATCAACAGCCTAGAAATCACGCTGCTTGTCGTTTGCGTCCATGCGGCTTCTTTTGGTAGTTGCAAGAAACGTGTGGAGCTCTTAGCTCTCAGTTGTTGCATGAGTGCTGACTTCACTTCTCGTACACTTTATTCCCCACCTGAACAAGGACCTACCTGTATTGAATTTGTCAGCACAGTGAACAGGAAGATCTACGATTTTAGCTTGGCTTCCCATGCAAGCAAGCTCATTATTAAGATAAACCCAACACCTGATCGAGCCAGCAAAGGAAACGAGCAACCTTTTCACTCATTCCGCTAGCAGAGAAGATGTTTTTGCTAGCTCAAAGCGCTTACCCGATTACAGCTCGCAAATTGAACGTCTCATGTGGTTTGGTTGCGTCTAGAGGTTTTCCGGTAAGTTGCTGTTGCATTCAATCCTTGTGACGCGATTGAAAATTCTTCGAAATACACCGAAAACCAATACCTTGGTAGTGGCAGAAACGTAGGAAATGAAGCAAAAACAGAGAATACCACTAAGCGACGACCAAGGCCAGGTTCCTGGACGAGTAGGACATGAAGGCCGAATGGACTTTGCAAAGCCGAAAAGCGACCGATCGCTTTCAGCAGGCTTGCCTTGATTACATCATCCCTATCCTATGTGGTGTTCTCCACGCCAGCTTCCGTCATTGAAGCATTTTCTCTCTTTTCGAGAAGCCCCATGGCCGACGCCACTCCCTCGCCGCCGTCCTCCACGGCCTTGGACTCGTCCCCTGCGTCGCCTCAACCGGCTTCTCCTTTGGCCGATGAGCTGCAGCAGCTGAGGCTCAAGATCAAGACGCTGGACGAGCGCGTGTTCGACGTGGAGGCGGCCGCGTCCATGTCGGTGGCCGACTTCCGCTCCAAGGTGGCGCTGGCCACGGCCGTGCCCGAGCCCCGTCAGCGCCTCATCTACCGCGGGAAGTTGCTTAAGGATGGGGCCGCGCTGGCCGCCTACGACGTGCAGGATGGACACACGGTGCACCTGGTTGCCAAGCCGCCGGCTACGCGGGCAACGGCCTCAGCCAGCACGGCCACCGACGGCCAGGAAGAGGAGCCGGCTAGTCCGGCCGGAAGCCCCGGACGACCTCAAGCTCTTGGCCCGGATGGGCCCGGCCCGGCCTGGAACCTGGCCAGTCTGCGCTCGGCCTTGCACCGCTCGGAGGGTAACGTGGCCGGCCAGAGAGGCCAGCCGCTGCCCATGCTGCGCGAGCTGCTGGACGAGATGGAATCGCCGCAAGACACAGCCGAGGCTATGGGACTTGGTGGCATGACGCATGCCCAACCAGGGCGGCTTGACGCGGCGGCGCAGAGTGCAGACCTGGAGCCCATCACGCAGGGAATCCTGACGATGCGGACGGTGCTGTCCACGGCCGCCATGGAGACGGAACGGCCGGCCGAGCTACAAATGCAGATGGGGGAGCTAGAGGGGCAGGACCAGCAGGAGGAGCAAAGTGTACATCGTGGCCCGAGGCAGTTCTTCGTTGGCCAGTGGCTGGACGTCAAGGACACGGTGAACCAGTGGCTCGAGTCCACGGTCATGGACATCGCAGAAGGCAAGGTGCTGATACACTACCACGGCTGGCCCACGCGCTGGGACGAGTGGATCGACTTCGACTCGGACCGCATCGCCGCCTTCCGCACGCGCACGCTGCACACGCAGAGCGCGCAACGGATGTCGCCCGTCCCCACGACGCGG
Organism: Phytophthora gonapodyides; assembly: GCA_012295475.1. Lineage (NCBI taxonomy): Eukaryota > Oomycota > Peronosporomycetes > Peronosporales > Peronosporaceae > Phytophthora > Phytophthora gonapodyides. The sequence continues at coordinate 10,724 of JAABLL010000012.1, read as the reverse complement.
GTGCCTAGTGCACCTCGAGTAGGCGACGATGATGTACGCAGGATGGTGGTCGACGTGCGGAACCTCATGCGCGAGATGATGCCACACATTGACCGACTCGCGGACTTGTGTGAAGACGATCTCAGACGGGAGCAGGAGGGGAATCACGCGCCGCAGCAAGAGGCGGATGCAGTTAGCACTAGTTCACTTGATGGCCAGTCGTCCGCACCTGCCGCAACAACGCCTGAGGGTGGCCAAGCACGAGAAAGCGAGGTTTCGGAAGTGGCACACCTTGTGGCGCCTCTTTTCGATCGCTTTGGCCGCTTGTTGATGGATTCGGTACGGTACTTTGATCCGCTCCTGCGACCCGAGCTCCGTGGAACGTCGCAGCGGCAGCAGGAGCGTCGCTCGGCGGTGCTGCGTCGTGGCCACGGAGGATCTGCCCAGCGCCAAGCCGCAGGCGTGTCGACTGCGATGGAAGCGCAAGACAACGCGCTGGCCATTCGCGACTTGATTGCGACGTCTCCGAACACACCAAGCGAGGCGAATCAGCCCAGACGCAGTATCGATGTGCACATCCACGCGATCGTCGCTCCGGCGTCGCTGTCATCCTTCGCATCGCTCTCCCGAGGAAACAACGACCGAAACAACGGCCCTGACGCTGGTGTCTCTGCTCGACGAGTTCAGACGCCGTCCACTCCCCCGGCACGTCGCTCCTTCGGCTTTGATGATTCGAGAAACTCGGAAAGCCGTACAAGCGACGACGAGGCTGACCACAGTCGGCTTCCCTTGTTAGGCTCGTATCGCCATCGCAGCCATTCGCAGGCAAGCGGACGAAGTCAACAGCAGCGTGCGGCGGCGAGGGATCTGGACAATTTTCTGTCCGACGACTTTTTCGGCACTTCTTTCGGCCGTGACGACGACGGAGATGACAGTGACGACGACTCTAGCATCAGCTACACGCACTCCGACGCGATGCAGTCGGGTCGGTCGGCGTACCGTCCTCCTTCACCGTCTGGGATGTTTTCTCCAGGTACACCTCGAAGCGAAGATAGCCCGCAGCACAGCAGTAGCACAATTGGCGTGATTCCAGAAGTGGCCGCCGCTGAAGAACGACTGCGGGCTGAGGCAGCGGACCAAGCGCGGAATGGAAGTGGCGCCGACGACAACGGGCGAGCGTCGTCGGCGTCGGTCGAGTCATCTTCCTCCGCTTCATCGGCCGGCTTTCCTACTTTCCTGGAGGTGATGCGTCGTACTCTCAGTGGTGTCCGGAATCTTGTTCATAACGAGACTACCACGAGCAGTCCTTCGGAAGAGGTGGGTCAGTCTGTGGGGGTAGTTTCGGCGTTTTCGCTGCCATCCATCTCCTCCTCGTCGTCGTCTTCGTCGTCCCCGTTGTCTTCGGCCCCGGCGTCCCCAGCTGTTCATTCATCCAGCGAGAATGCGACGCGACGTCCGCGTAGTCCAAGTGAAAGCAGTGTCGAGGAAGACCTGGATCTGGATGAAGTGGACTAAGCTCGTTGTTCGTTTGCATAGGTTGAGAAAGGGACGACGCAGAAATGCTTCGGCTGGAAGTGAAGGTGTATATTGAATAGCCGTTTCAAGAGTCTCAGGTGTGTTGCTTTGACTTGCTTGCTTGCACAGGGCACGCGATTGTGCTGTTA
>JAABLL010000011.1:17065-43083 GCA_012295475.1 Phytophthora gonapodyides | reverse complement strand
CGCGGTGTGACGCTGGGCAACTACAAGCTGTACGAGTACACCATCCCGGCCTCCGCGCTCGTCACCGGCGCCAACTCAATCAAGCTTACTATCGCTAGCGGCGCCACAGATCCATCCGAGAAGTTCTTGGCTGCGTCCGTCGTCTTTGACGCCCTGGAGCTGGTGTAAGAAGCACCTCAGATGTTGGCGGTGTGTAGTTTGTCTATCTTCATGTGGTGTTCCTCCCAATACATGCCGACAAAGCGTTGTGCGTCAGTTAAACCTGAAACAAAGTCCCTTCAACTTGGTATCGGCACAGGCCCATCAAATCGAACCGATCGCAGATGGAAAGGAAGCAGCTTCTGTTTGCCGCACTGCGTTGTGTACATGACACGTATTACGGGTGTGGACCGTAAGGCTTAGAGCACTTCCGAGCTCGGCAGTTCCTCCTTGACCATGCAACACGATCAAGCTTTTCCGTGCAGGTAATCGTGTCTTTCACCCGTTGAGTCCGGCGCGCGACGACGACAAGAGTCTCCAGCAAGTGTAGCAGAGCCCCTCCTCTACTGTGCCGCTTAAATGCTGCTTTCCAAGGCGATGTACGGATTTGCACAGCTCGACTAGAGCTCCTCGCTTGCGTCCTTCCTTCCTGCGTTTTGCTGCTCGTGCACGAGTTATGAAGAGCTGACTCTTTGATCTGCACTACCGCGAGGATCGGACACCTTGACACTTCGCATTTTCCCACCTTGCGAACAGCACAACCCAGCGTTCTCGGCTCGGAAAGTAAATCGCACGATGCTGGCTGGACGACTATTCCGCGCGGCGCTGCTGTTGACCAGCGGCCTGCTGGTCGTGGCGCAGGCCGACACGAAGCAACAGACTTCGAATCTCAACTTCCAGTCGGAAGAGGAACGAGCCGATTCCTCGGCCTTCGGCTACAAGGAGACCGATGGATCGTGGGTCATCGATTCCGGGGCCGGCCTCACCGTTACGGTGAACCAGGGCTCGTGCGATATCACGTCGATGCGCTGGAGCAACGCGGAGCTGCAGATCTCAAAGAAGATGACGCACATCAACTCGGGGCTCGGCAAAGTCACCAGCGCCATCGAGTCGCTCAAGGACAAGACAATCCAGATTTCCTGCAAGACCGCGGGCCTTGAGCACACGTATCTGTTCCGCCCGAACGAGAACGCCATCTACATGGGCACGCACCACACGGCGGAGATGGAGCTCGGAGAACTCCGCTTCCTGGCGCGTCTGGACCGCAAACCGCTCGACAACCCCATGGTGCCGGAGTCTAAGATCGACGGCATGGACGCCATCGAGGCACATGATGTGTACGCCGACAAGAAGGGCGTGACGGCCTCCAAATTCTACTCGGGCATCCCGTTCATTGACGACCGCGTGCACGGCGTGACTGGCGACGCCGGCGGCGTCTTCTTCGTCATGTCCGAGTACGCGTACGAGAAATCCGTGGGAGGCCCTTTCTTCCGCGACATCAACAACCAGTGCACCGAAGCCAACGAGCTCACGTTCTACATGTTCTCGGATCACACGCGCACCGAGGAGTACCGCTACGGTTTCCACGGTCCGTATGCGCTGGTGTTCACGGACGGGAAGCAGCCTGCTGTCACGGACGTCGACTTTGACTTCTTCCAGGATCTCACCCTCACAGGTTTCGTCGCGGAATCGGAGCGAGGCTCATGGACGGGGTCGATTACGGACAAGAACGAAGTGCTGAGCAATGCCAGCGTCGTTGTGGGGTTCTCCAATGCTGACGCGCAGTACTGGGTCAAGCTCAACTCCACCACGGAGCCGTTCACGTCGCCCCTGATGATCGCTGGAAGCTACAACGCCACTATCTACAAGAACCAACTCCCAGTGAGCTCGGAGCCGATCACCATCGGCAGTGGGTCAGCTCCGGCCACGAGTGGAGCGCAGTCGCGCAGAACTCAGGCTATGCAGGATGCTAACACGCTTACGGTGACGTTCGAGCCCGTGGTTGAGCCCATTTGGCGCATTGGCGAGTGGGACGGCACGCCCGACGGCTTCCTCAACGCGGACAAGATCCACGCTTCACACCCGAGCGACTCCCGCATGGAGCCGTGGATGCCGCTGAACTTCACCATCGGCACCGACAAGGACTCGATCTTCCCCATGGCGTTGTTCCGTGCTGTCAACGACCCGATCACCATTAACTTCGAGCTGACCAAGGAGCAGGTCGGGAAGGACCGGACGTTGAAGCTTGGCGTGCCTCTCTCTCAGAACAACGGCCGCTGCAGCGTGAGCGTCAATGGAAAGTTTGACGGCAAGGTGCCTCAGCCCTCGGCAGTGAAGTCGCGTGGCGTGACGCGTGGAGTCACCGTTGGCAACTACGCCTTTAACGACTACGCCATTCCTTCCACCGCGCTAGTTGAGGGCACCAACCAGATCACGCTTTCGATCGTCAGCGGCAACGAAGACTCGTTGGGCGAGTGGCTGTCCGCCTCTGTTGTGTTCGACGCGCTTGAATTGGTGTAAGTTGAGCACGTTCAAGCTCCGAGAGGTTCTGGCAATGCAGATTCCTAAAAAAACATAGATTTCCTTCAGAAGTGCGTTGAACTTTTGTCACGAACACTGCCAGTGCCGCTCTCGCCCACCAGCTGATGATCGCTTCGGAGTGTCTTCATCTCGTCGTCGACGTTGGCCACCAAGATGTGGTTGTCTGTGCCATTTCCTATTGCTCCTCTACAGCCAGCAAATGCACCGCGGCTGGTATCAATGCAAGTCTCTTCAATTACTGCGCCGAACGTGTCTTGAGCTGCTCTCCACAACCGGACCTGCTGTAAGCTTCATTTCCGCTTTTGCTAGCTGTAGACGACTTGGAACAACACTCAAGCATGCTGGCTGGACGACTGGTTAGTGCGGCGCTGCTGCTCTCGAGCGGCTTGTTGGCTGTCGCCCAGGCTTCGACGAGTTTCGGCTACACGTCCAGTAGCGGCTCGTGGGTGATCAGCTCGGGCGAGGGGCTTACAATCACCATGGACCAAGACACGTGCGACATCACCTCCATGCTGTGGAACGACGTGGAGCTGCAGTACTCCGCCAAGAACACGCACGTCAACTCGGGGCTGGGCAGCGTCACCAGCTCCATCAAGACGCTCTCCGACTCGACCATTCGCGTTATCTGCAAGACCACGGGTCTGGAGCAGACGTACCTCTTCCGCCCGAACGAGAACGCCATCTACATGGGCACGTACCACACCACCGACTTGGATCTCGCAGAGCTCCGCTTCCTTGCGCGTCTGGATCGCACGGCGCTGAACAACGGCATGAGCGCAGCTTCCGAGATTGACGGCATGTCGGCTATTGAGTCCACCGACGTGTACGCCGACGACGACGGTGTGACAGCCTCCAAGTTTTACTCCGGCATCGCCCACATCGAGGACCAAGTCCACGGAGTCACGGGCGACGCCGGTGGCGTCTTCTTCGTCATGTCCGACTACGCGTACGAAGCGTCCGTGGACGGCCCGTTCTTCCGAGACATCAACAACCAGTGCACGACGGCGAACGAGCTCACGTTCTACATGTTCTCGGACCACACGCGGACCGAGGACTACCGCTACGGGTTCCACGGTCCGTATGCGCTGGTGTTCACGGACGGCACTGCGCCCTCGACGTCCGACGTCGACTTCGACTTCTTCCAGGATCTGGGCTTGACTGGTTTCATCGCGGAAGCCAAGCGCGGTACGCTATCCGGTACCATCACGGACGACAACGACGTGCTCGGCAGCTCGGACGTCGTCGTGGGGTTCTCAAACACCCAAGTGCAGTACTGGACCTCAGTGGACTCCAGTGCGACGACTTTCACGTCGCCGCTCATGCGTGCCGGTCGCTACAACGCCACCATCTACAAGAACCAGCTCGCTGTGAGCACCGACTCGGTTCTCATTACTGCAGGGAGCACCAAGACACAGACGCTGGATGTGACGTACGACCTCGTGTCCGACTACATTTGGCGCATCGGCGAATGGGACGGCACGCCCGACGGCTTCTTGAACGCCGCCAACATCCACACGATGCACCCCAGCGACTCGCGTCTGGACACGTGGGTCGAGGCGCTGACCTTCGCGCCCGGCACGGACGATGACAGCACGTTCCCCATGGCCATGTTCCGTGCTGTCAACGACCCCATCACGTTGAGCTTCACGCTGACGAGTACCCAGGCGTCGGAGGCGCGTACGCTCAAGATCGGTTTGACACTCGCGCAAAGCAGCGGGCGCTGCAGCGTCACAGTGAACACCGACTGGACTGCCGCAGTGCCAGCGACTGTGGCTGTCTCGACGCGTGGAGTCACGCGCGGCGTCACGCTGGGCAACTACAAACTGTACGAGTACACGATTCCGAGTTCTGCTTTAGTTACGGGCACCAACGAGATCGAGCTGTCGATTGCCAGTGGCTCCACCGACCCCAGCGAGGACTGGCTGTCTGCCTCGGTGGTGTTTGACGCGCTCGAATTAGTGTAAGGAGTTTGTGGCTTTGATTCGATTTTGGCATGAGTAGAAGTTGCCTCTCCATCATAAACGTTGCAGTGTATCGTGTGAAGTATGGGTTGCCGCCATGTTCATCTTGTTGTGTACTGTTCACGGTCGCTATCGCTATAGCTTTGGGCTGTGTGGTTTACTGTAGTATTTCATTGTGGGCATGGTTGATTCAGCAGACCTGAGTCTAGGTATTAATATCCGTCGTGGAATTAGTCTCGGCCTCAGACACTCTGTGAAGACGTTGTTCTGTTTAGTATTTAGCTTCTTGAACTTACCTCAATATGAATTTTGGTTACTGAAGAAATGGTTCTGGTGAACATGAACATGCTCTCGGGCATTCCCGTGTAGTTTGATGGAGCGGAGGCCTCGACAAATGTAACAAAACGTGCCGGTGGTAACCTCAATAGATCGAAGCCTTAAGTATTCGTGGAGTTTGCCACCAAGCGGCTACAGTGTAGTCAAGAAACTATGGAGACTTGAGGCCACCCGAAGGGGGAGTGTCGGCCTCAATTTTTAGGGTTTTGCTCTCAGGGAGATTCCAGATGATGCATGAACAAGGAACTAGATAGTAGGAAAACTCTTGCGTATTTGTTTGCTGCGAACCTTTGGAGCCTCTGTGAACTAGCTCACTGTAAAAACACGACACGGGGGCGTATATTGTTGTGAAAGGTGCTGAGTCATGTTTGACAGCCGAGACTTACGAAAACAAGCAAGTTTTTGAGTGCTTCCAGTAGCATCAGCTCCTCGAGGCATACATAGCTTTGAACAAGTTGGTATCATTCCACTTGCTAGCGATCAGCTACACTTATCGATCCGTTTTCAGCTCAATCGAACTTGCGGGCGGACTTTGTATCGCATTCGTTTGGCGTCGTCGAAGCTCACTGAACAACTCGCTGCGCGTGGATTTGCTGCAACTGTGGGGTTTGTTAAACGAGAAATCTTCTCATCGATGACAGTGCAAGCATCAGAAGGCTGACAGTCTATGCTGTGGATCGCGTCGCGCCAACTTCGAGCTCATGTTTTTAAAGTGTAGATGAGAGCCTCAACGTCCAGGCGAGCTTCACCATCCACGGACCACATCCTGAACTGGGAGAAGTGGGGAATCCGTGCGGGATTCAAAGGCCGAGAAGGCCTCACGCTGCACGACGACAACTCTTTCAATGACAATGGCCGCAAGCGCCCCATCCCCTTCGGAGATGGTGGGCAGGCCAGTTCGGCGCCGGTGAATACCAGTTCGGGAGACTCGTCAACTCGCTCGTTCTTGGCTCCGACTGTCTCGGCACGATCCAGCACCTTGACGCCGTCATGGTCAATGATCTTGGAGAGCCAGCAGTCCTCAAGAACGTCGTGTGCCTTACCTCGGGCTCATCTGGACGCACAGCGACGTGTACACGTCGAAGGGGGCGGTGCGTCGCCAACGCCGTCTTGTCTCTCTCTTTGTCGTCACAGCCGTAAACTACGACAACGGATTGTACTGGCACTTCTACCTCGATGGCTGGATCGAGCTGGAGTGCAAGGCCACCGGCTTCGTCTTCACCTCCGGGCGTCCTGAAGGCGGGCATGACTTTGCAATGGAGATGACCCCGCATCTTGGAGCTCTGTACCATCAGCATATCTTCTCGGCTCGCCATCGACTGGAGCAAGCGCTACGTGGATGAACTTGAAGTGGAGAGTCATCCGGTAAGCCCCAAAAACACTGTGGGCAATGCGTTTAAACACCTTGTCAACGGCGAAGACATCGTGCTCTGACACGCGACAGGCCCTTCATTTGTCAAACGGGCCTAATGAGGGTCAGCATTTGGCAATTTCCCAAAGTGAGAATGAAGTTTGGAGATCTTTTTCATTTGTGTAGCCATCGATTGCTGTCTTCACCATCTTCGTCATCGTCCGTGCTCAGCGTTGAAGATCTTTGGTATGAATCGCGCTCAATTTGTGAAGGAGGTGATGCATACACAACACCAAACTTACAATAGGAAAATCTTCATTTCATTTGGTAAGTTAGCAACTTGACACATTTTTTTACAATGAAGTTGTACGGGTTGAGCCACTGCACACTTTGTCAGTTGTGGTCGTTGTTTGAACGGGTCGAGTTTCCGACCAGCAGCCACGCCAGCTCCTTCATGTTGGCGGAGGGTGGCGAGCGGTCCCCGTCGTCTTCAGCTCGGATCAGTGGCCTGAAGGTGCTCGAAACCGCGTAGGGTTCGTACTGGCTGTACAGGTCGTCCATGGATTCGTTCGGGTGCAGCGCCTGGATGGCCGACTCGAGGTACTGGACGCGCTTCCAGAGCTCGCGCACCATGTCCTCCAGGTCTCGCGTGCGCTGCTCCCTGTGGTCTCGCGCCCGCTGCGCCGCGATGGCGTTCTTCCGCTTGCGCATTTCGTCCGCGCTGAGCGTCTGCATCTCCGTCTCCGTGAGTTGAATGGTTTCGCGCGGTCTGCGCGAGCGAGGCGTCGGGGGGCATTTGCCGATTCGCACCCGCTCGAAAGCCGACGACGGTGACGCGCCAATGCTCAGCAACGCGGACACGTCGTTGGCGCTGATAGTCGGAGCCAGCACGGGCCGCTTGACGTCACTCTTGCTGGAATCCGCTGACATGATGGGTTTGTGCACTGCACGAGAAATTGCGTTGTGAGGGGCTCCTATCAACCCGAAGAGAGACAGAAGTCTCGGTTACTGGAGACCTTGGCTGGGTGCAACTTGTACCCAGAGGTCCCACCGAGCTTGCAAAGTGAGGCTTGACATAGAGAGCAAACGAGCAAATCGGATCGATGCCAAGTGGATTTTTCGGTAACTAGACGGGCAATTTGAAGCCGCGGAAAACTGAAGACGGACACCGCAACTCGAGGATGCCTTTACTTGCTTATATGCTTATCAAAGTGGTGTGTGCATGCTTCCCTATCCTGGTGCGGCGACTGTGTCGGCCTTGATGGCGACGCCTGCAGCTTACTCTTTCATGTCGGCGTCGCTCGAGCCCGAGGACGACGGCGTCGTGTTGAACAGCCACTCGAGCTCGTGCATGTCAAAGGCGACGTTGTCGCTGCCTGCAAGGGGCTCCAGGCTCGGCGAGTCGGAGTACATGACGTACTTGCTGTATAAGTACTCCATGGGCTCGTTCGGGTGCAGCAGCTTGATCACGCGCTCGAGGTACTGCACGCGCTTCCAGAGCTCGCACACCGTGTCCTCCAGATCGGCAACGCGCTGCTGCGCGCGAACGCGGGCGCGCTTGGCCGCCACCCGGTTCTTGAGCTTTCGGATCTCATCTAGACTCAGGTTGCGCTGCTCTTCGTCAGTCAGCTCGAGCTCGATCGTCTCGCGAGGTCGGCGGCAGCGTGTGTTGGCCGGGTATTTGCCCACTTGCACCATTCCGTGTTGCACCTTCGAGGACGCACCAGGCCCGAGCAGAGCGGCGATGGTGGTGGCGTTGACGTTCATGTTGTCTTTGCAGGGGGCGGGCGAGGAGGACGAGTGCAACGGACTGTTGTGCCACGAGGCAAGTTGCAGAATGCCTGTCCTGCATCGCTCCATTTGACATGCACCGGACGGACACCCGTGGGCCGTGACTCACAGCTTCACCGCTGGGTTGAAGATTGACAACGTGCATGCATGTACCACGGCACGGCGCGACTGAAAATTGCTTGGACATCCGGAGCTCGTCGCTGAATATTGTAGTTTTCAAAGATATTATGCTGCGCATGGATACAAACGTCGTTGCTGGTCGCGCGTCGCGCCGGGATGGCTTGAACAGCGACGACGCAAAAAGAGACCGTAGAACGAGAGAGTGATGGTGCCCCGGTGGTGAGTCTTTTTCGAGGGGATGGATTCAACCCGTGCAACCCTTGCGATGGTAAAAGCCGGAGTGCGCTGCCTGGTGTCCGCCCCGCAGGATGCGCTCAAGTGTCTGTACATATCGACGCTAAAAATCACACGAGGCCTCGAGAGCTGGCACTGCAACCACTTGATTCAGAGGCATTTATTCAGCCGTGGGAGGCTGCAACAAGCAAGCGCAGTTCGTTATTTGCCATGGATGCAGGCCTCGGACGACGCACGCACACGGAACTCCATGGTAAGATCGGAATTTATAACTTGCTTATGTGTGTATTACTCTGAATTTAGGGTCTCCGCGGCGGCCAGCGGGGGTCCATCGCGTGGCCTTACATCGGTTCATCTTCGTTGTGAGGGTCCGCGGGTATGGAGTCGAGCAGCCATGCCAGCTCGGTCATGTCGGCCTCGTTCAGCCCGCCTGCAGCGGGTTCGGTGAGTGGCTGCAAGCTGCGTGACATCGCGTACGGCTCGTACGTTTCGTACAGGCCGCTCATGTCTTGGTTGGGGTGCATCGATGTGAGGATGCCCTCCAGGTACTGCACTCGCTTCCAGAGCTCGCACACCATGTCTTCCAGGTCCTGGACGTGCTGCTTCTTGCGGTCGCGGTCGCGCTGTGCTGACACGCGGTTCTTCTTCTTGCGGATCTCGTCGGCGCTGAGTGTGCGCATGTCTTCTTCTGTGAGCGCGATAGGCGTTCGGGGGCGGCGCGTTCTTGGCGGCGGGCACTTGCCAATCTGCACTGCGTGATTCCGCTGGGGCGACGACCCACGGGCGAGCAGGCCGGACACGTCCGTGGCGCTGATTGTGGCAGCCGAAATCGGCAATGGCATATCTTGAGCCATGACTAGACGCGCAGCGGTGACCGGTGCTAGGGATTGCGAGTGTGCTGTTCAAGGCAAATTGCGTTGTGAGCTGTTCTCACGCCGCATCCGTGCGGCGTGATTTGCTAGTACGCAGCGCCGGGAAAGCTACAATACCAACACTCACCGCCGTGTTCAGACGTCTCTGCGTCTGTGGGCGGTGCCAGACGACCACTGCGGTCGTCCGTTGTATTAGCTTGATGCACATGGCTTGACAATATCAAGGGTATGAAGCTATGCCGGACGCGTACGCGAGAAATCAATCCGAAATGGCTCCAATCCCGTATGAATGCAAGCACAAGACCGAGTTCTCGGTGGGCAAGTTTAGGCAATAATGGTGTACCCACTGCGACAGAATGGATTTTGTGGGCAAGCACACAGGAAGCAATAATGGGCTCATAATGGCGCGGTAGACGAAAAGCGATCTGCTTGGTGCGTGTATCAGTCGGTAGCTTCAGACTGTCTCATCTATCCCATTTCGGTGATGGTGATGTGTTGACATGCTGGAAGCGACGTGCCTCACGAAAATACGTATGGGGCTCTAGCAGGCATTTACTCCTATATTCGATCCCGTGTCCCGTCCCTCTTGGAGCTACTCGCCAAACCACGTCACTAGCCCTTTGAATGCACTCTACTGCGTACCGACATTCTTGAGGAAATGGATCCGCTTGTGGGCCTCCGCTGCCACCCGCTGAGGAGATGGCGATGGCTTGAACACGAAGAACTGGCCATCTTGCTCAGTGCGCTCTTCAAACCCGCACCAACCCATCAACGACGTGGCCGCTTGGCCACCTAGAACGCCAACGTTCGACGCGAAATACTTGTTGCTGGCGCGAATACGCTGGAATTTCATCTCCTCCGGTTGTCGCGAGATGTTGTCAAGATAGCGCAGCGCTGGCGTGGAAAGCACGGCACGTATGGTTAGTCGCGAAATGTCACCCACCGATGTGTTGTTCTTTACCTGCAGAAACCGCATTTTGGCGCAACTTGGACTCGCTAGTCGACATCGCAAGTTGAAGCGCCTTCATCGTTTGATCTGACACACGACGTTTTCGTAAGTATCCACATGTAAGACGCAACGAAAAACATCAATGCTTCTACCTTCGAGAGACTTGGTTGGAGCCGATTCCAGCACAAAGGCACTGATGTCGGTCAAGTGGTCACTCGTCTTGAAAGTGATGGCGCGAATTTCGCTGCCCGCAGGCGTGGGGACCGTAAAGTCACCGCCTCCTCTACCCCCGCACGTGACAGAACGCCCAAAGTTTGTTTCCAGAGTGATGCTGTCCGTCCAAGCGCCCTTGCGTCCGCCCACCCGCGTGATAACCTCGTCCGATAGTAGCTCAAGGGTGCTTGTCGGCTGTAAAGCTTGCCGCTTGGCGTTGGGATTTCCCACCAATGTACCTTGAACTGTTGAAAGGGACGAGTTACTCGAGTTTCCAGGCGGTGATGACTTCTCGTAAATGAACTGCAGGCCATCAAAGAACTCGCCGCCCCACACTGCAACATCCACAGCCAATAAACACGTTAGAAAAGCCTAAATAAACGTTTAATCCCAAAGACATCATGAGGAGACGTACGGAGGACTCGCGCAACCCGATAACCAGACTGCGCCTGTGCTGCCGCGTCGGAGCACCGCTCACCGCTGCGCTCTCCGTTGGGACCAAACGCTCTAAGCGGCGGAGCGGACACGAAACTGGTTTTCATCGCAGCGCAGAACTCTTCAGCTTCTTTTTGGGACGCCACAGGCACCACAGCCACTTGGCTGATGACGGCAGAGATGCTGGCATATCTTTCCTTCGGTCCCTCAACGGTGACTACCGCAGGAGACTTCGCTTCCGTCACGGCCACCTCCATTTGCCCCAATCTCGTACCATTCACGTACATCGAGATAGATCCGTCGCCGTGCAGAACGGCCACGTGCGCATATTGACCAAAGGCAAGCGATGGACTAGCGCGCCCAGCAGACTTCGACTCGCCTTGCAGCTCCCAGGAAAAGCTTTTGTCGGTGCAATTCCAGGAGATACAAAAAGCTGAAGGAGCGGCACTCATCCGACCGGATAGAATGGCAACCACGCCATCTTCCTTGGCTTCAAAAGCGCCATCCTGGTCGGAACGAACGAGAAATGATACCAGGTATCCCCCAGTAGACAACCCAGTCTTGATAGGGATTGATAGGTACTTGTGTCCAAGTAGCTGCATGCCGAACGATACTGGGCGCCCAGAATTTGGGATCCGGAACGGCTTGCGCAGTGCGCATTGCTGGGTATTCTCCGCATGATTTCCATGACCCGAAATGTCGATCAAAAGCCCAGTTCCATCCCGCGATGGGGGGTCTTGCAACGGCAAGTACACCCACGGATGGTACTTCCACAAGAAACTGCGAACCTCCGTCGGCTCTGTTGAACATTGCAGCATTGCTAAAGACTCGGATGGAAATCCTAGCGAGTTCAGAGCTGTCACCACTTGAATCGCCTGCGCAGCTCGTTCATTTACATCGGAAGACGCCTCCGGGAAGCTGGATCCGACGCGGCCAGTGAGGCAAAAGGGATTGTTGCAATCTGCAGACTGGCAACCCACCACGAGATTTTTACAGATAGCTTGCAAAATCTCCGAGGAGGTCGCTGATGCAGTGGCTGCAGCCGCATTTTGGGTACCCGTAGCATTGACGGGTGCTTNGCAACCCGATAACCAGACTGCGCCTGTGCTGCCGCGTCGGAGCACCGCTCACCGCTGCGCTCTCCGTTGGGACCAAACGCTCTAAGCGGCGGAGCGGACACGAAACTGGTTTTCATCGCAGCGCAGAACTCTTCAGCTTCTTTTTGGGACGCCACAGGCACCACAGCCACTTGGCTGATGACGGCAGAGATGCTGGCATATCTTTCCTTCGGTCCCTCAACGGTGACTACCGCAGGAGACTTCGCTTCCGTCACGGCCACCTCCATTTGCCCCAATCTCGTACCATTCACGTACATCGAGATAGATCCGTCGCCGTGCAGAACGGCCACGTGCGCATATTGACCAAAGGCAAGCGATGGACTAGCGCGCCCAGCAGACTTCGACTCGCCTTGTAGCTCCCAGGAAAAACATTTGTCGGTGCAATTCCAGGAGATACAAAAAGCTGAAGGAGCGGCACCCAGCTGACCGGATAGAATGGCAACCACGCCATCTTCCTTGGCTTCAAAAGCGCCATCCTGGTCAAAACGAACGAGAAATGATACCAGGTCTCTCCCAGTAGACAACCCAGTCTTGATAGGGATTGTTAGGTACTTGTGTCCAAGTAGCTGCATGCCGAACGATACTGGGCGCCCAGAATTCGGGATCCGGAACGGCTTGCGCAGTGCGCATTGCTGGGTATTCTCCGCATGATTTCCATGACCCGAAATGTCGATCAAAAGCCCAGTTCCATCCCGCGATGGGGGGTCTTGCAACGGCAAGTACACCCACGGATGGTACTTCCACAAGAAACTGCGAACCTCCGTCGGCTCTGTTGAACATTGCAGCATTGCTAAAGACTCGGATGGAAATCCTAGCGAGTTCAGAGCTGTCACCACTTGAATCGCCTGCGCAGCTCGTTCATTTACATCGGAAGACGCCTCCGGGAAGCTGGATCCGACGCGGCCAGTGAGGCAAAAGGGATTGTTGCAATCTGCAGACTGGCAACCCACCACGAGATTTTTACAGATAGCTTGCAAAATCTCCGAGGAGGTCGCTGATGCAGTGGCTGCAGCCGCATTTTGGGTACCCGTAGCATTGACGGGTGCTTCTTCCTGCTTTCCATCTTCTTCACGCTGGCTTTTCCATTCAGCAGACCCGGAAACTCGTCCTTTTACCTCTGCTTTTTGTACTGAACGCCCACGATGCAGCTCCTCACGCTCGTTTTGTGCGCGCGCCGTCAAAATGGCTACTCGTTCAGGAGTTTGCCGTTGCCATAGTCCGTGGTTAATTTGGCCGATTGTTGTCTCCAGCCATTGCTCGCTTACTTCTTGACGTCTTGCACGCATCTCGGGCCAGTTTCGAGTGTACCGCCTCGCCGTGTCGACCACTTCATCATGAGCAAACGAAAAGATGTACGACAGCTTCTTACCCCAGCCAACCTCGTACGTCAGAGGACAGTCGAGCTGATCTTCGCAGGAGTCGCAGTGCAGCCATCGCTTAAAGTGCTCTGAGTACACCTCCGTCCACACGTGATCTGTCACATCCAAGACATACCGCGCCTCGAATCCCATCGCGCGGCAGCACAGCGTGAAACAGTTCGCCCACTCTCCGCACCGACCAGTGCGCGTATCCAATAACTTCACTGGATCATTGTAGCGGGGAAACCGGGTGAAAGCACCACACGCGGGACACTGGTAGACCTCGACACGACTGGCCTGACCAGCTATTTCTTCCGCAGTGCTTGGCCCCTCTGTTCGCACCGATCGCGTTTTGTCGTGGTTACACGCCGAGCATCGAGGTTGATTCATCCACGTGAAAAACTCGCGCTTGAACCAGTGCAGCAACTGCTTGACCAACTCGTCCTGGTAAAGTGGCATTGGTGACGGGTTAGCTCGTGCACGTTCGTGGAGTTTATCCACTGGGATTCGTTTGAGTGCCTCCTCCTGCATCTGCTTCTTCTCGTACGATTGTGCTCGTTGCAATCCGCTTTGCAGTCGCTTCAGCATACCCGGTTGGTGCTGGCGATAGTGAGCCTCCATCACTACTGCATCTCCACGGCGGCGTTCCGCAGATAAAGCAGCCTGAGCAACAGTTAATCGACGCTCATCCAAATCCAGCAAGCTCTTAACACCCACCAAGTGGCGAGCCGCGAAAAGACACTCGCCAAACTCGCTGTGCTCACGGCTGGAATCGCACACAAAACCGCCCAAAGCTGAGAGTCGATAGTACAGGAAAACGGGCTCGGCACCTGGAACACCTTCGTTCAAATTTCGCGGAATCTTGATATACCCGGACGTCGGAGGGGGTTGATCGCCGACGGCAACGGCAATGTCGGTGATAGCCAGCGCCTCAAGCTGATCAATGTTGCCCTTCAGCTGCACTGAATCGTACCCGACACGGACGCTCATCCCAGTGTCATCTCCGATGCTGCCACCACCAGTACATTCAACGCCAATCACTTTTTCCACGGCGTGCGAACTCTCCTTCGAAACGGTCGTCGAACAATCTCCACCACGTTGTTCAAACAGCACGTGGAGCTGCGTCAATGCTCGGGGCCCACCGCGCTTTACGCACAAATACACATAGTCACCCGATGCCGAGTAGTTCAGATCCATAGGCAGCTTGGTGAAACCAGGCGGTGCAGCGATGTCAACCTCGCCGGCAATGACAGTGACGTCGGAGATGAACCGAGACGCCACTGCTTTTGACGCGCTCCACTCCATCGGACTCACTGGCTGGAAACCTGCATTAGCAGTACTTATAAGTCTCTGTAAACACCATCTCAACTTCCCCACTTTCAGCGTGTTTTACCTGTCGTGCAGGTTCTGGCACACGGTTCACAGATGAGCGTTGCCAGCGGCTCGCCCCCTCCCGGCACGATCTTCCGGAAGGCTGGCTGCACCACTGCAGCGTCTCCGAACGTGCTCTTGCTGCAGATCTGCCTCCAGTCACTCGCCATCTCCGGCACTTGAGAGGGTGCACCGGAGCTGCAGAAGAGGAAGAAGCGCGACCGAGTCTCCGTCGACACTGGCAGAGTCGCCACATCAGGCTTGCTAGGGCCGTAGAGCACGCCCCCATTAGACGAGAGCAAGAGTTGTTCGTCCGGTATGACCCCCACGAGCGACAGCAGCTGACATTGCAGCAGCTCCACGGCAAGCGTCTTGCGATCCGAAGAAGCCTGCGTCGACACGTAATATCTGCGCGAATAACGGCAAACATAGCACAAGACGGTCAGTTCAAGGTACTACACACCTGAACCCCCAGCACTCCTCGTTATAGCTGCTATTATACGCACTCCTGGCGCTGGAACACCACCACAACGTCCACCGTAGCCGCCTCCATCTTCAGCTTTGCGAATGGTTCAATCCAACGCCCACCGCACGTTATTTGGCAAAATAACCAACGTTTGGTTTCAAGTTGAAGCGGCGGGTGACAATCACTCCTTGCATTCCGCACTCGACGAGCCCGCGCCATGCACCAGTTCGTGCGCGCGCGACCGCTTGGCGGTCAGCAACTGCAGCGTCTGCGAGAGCTGCGCGAAGCTGGCGACAACGAGGTGAGAGAGCGTCACCTGAGACGCCGCGCGGGCGTCCGCGCGTCTCTCCAGGACGTCGTAGAGCCCCCTCCGTCGCGTACAGTGGACGCCATCGTACAGGAGCGACTACAGCACCGAGACGGCGTCTCCACAGCCGCTCGTCTGCGCGATAGGGTGGCGGCTTCACGACAAGGAATGCAGACGGAGCGCAGCGAGAGGCCTACGACCAAGGAGGGCGCGCTGCGACCCGCGGAGAAGCCCAAGACGACGCGGAAGATCGTGGCGGTCAGACGACGAGGGACCATAGAAGAGGAGAAGAGTGACGGTCGACGACGCATGGGCAGGCAAGAGGCCGAGTGGATCGAGAAGCAGCTGCAGTACGGCGGCAGGGTGGCCACGCTGGAGAAGGAGTGTCGAGCTGCGTGGCAAAGCTTCTTCGCTGGTGCGGGGACCGCGACTGCAGCGGGATTTGTGTCGGCGGCTGATGTGAATAAGATGGTGGAGGAGTTGGAGATGATGAGGGAGAAGGACGTGCAGAAGATGAGGCACGAACTGTGGAAACTGAGGAGTATAGCGAACGCCGTCCAGGTGAAGGTGGAGGAGATTGAGAACGGAGACGAGTTCCTTTTGGAGCTTCAGGACAAGATTGATGCGATGGAGACAGCGTTGGCGAGATTTCGAGTGCTTCAAAGTGATCAGTTGGAGGAGTTTGTGCTGGAGGAGAAGGTGCTGGAGAAAGAGCTCGAGTCGTTTATGGAAAAGATGAGTGGGTCGGAGAATGAGACGCCTGCACGGCTAGCTCGGGGCGGCACCAGTAACACTTCGTTGGGACCGAGGTTAGCGCACCTGGGTAGCAAATCTACGTTAGCTGCTCAGCGGGACACTATATCTCGGAGAAACTCCAGCAACAACGACGAAGAGGAAGATACGTGCGCCAATTCAAATCAGGATCGGACCGTCAGAATCGGAACCCCCGATGAAGTTGGCTTGGTGAATCGAGTGCGTCGGCTCAATGATACCATCCTGCGGTCAGGTGGCTTGAAGGGCGGCTGGGACAGTCGAGAGCATGCTACCTTCACGACGCTCTTGGTGAAGTGTGGACTCTCAGATGCCGTACTGCTTCAACATTTGTTTCCCGATGCTAAGGAAACACAGCGGAGTCGAGCTTCAAATCAAGAACCACGCCAAGAGGAGCAAGACAACCATCAGAGCGACTTTGAGACGCGGGTGGCAGGCTTCCTTCGAAAGTGCATGCGGAAGGTTGTAACTCAGACAGAAAGCGCTGTGCGGTCGCATTTCGACTGGTATCTTGGATACCTTGAGCTAGTAGAGGAAAAGAGGCGTGCGATCCAAGGTTGGAAAGTTAGAAAGGAGGAGGAGCGCAAGCAAATTATTCAGTGTGGTTTCGAGGCCAACGGAGAGGGCATTGAAAATATCGAGCGTGGTGCAACACCAACTACCAGTGGTAACTCCTTACCCGACATGAAGACACGGACGACGTCACGAGGAAAAACTGAGCGATTGCTGGAGCAGTGGAAGAAAGAGAAGAAGCAGAAAGAAGAAGAACGGGAGCAGCGCAGAAGAGAACTTCAAAAGAAGCGCGAAGCGATCGAGGCAAAGGTAAGTGCGTCGATCATTTTGGGCGAGTGCTCGAGTACTTCGTTTGTGGAGCTGATGTGTCTGTCAACCATGCCGTTTTGAAGCGAAAACAAGAGCAACTGGACGCCAAGCAAAAAATTCTGCTTTATAAGCTGCAGAAAGAACAAGAGGCGATGATGCTGGATCGAGCATCGAAGATTCGTCAAGATGGTGCTGCAGAGGACGGTCTACAAACGGGCCCGCTACCGTTTTCGTCGCCGGTGCGTTGATTTCTGCTTTTACTTTTTGCTGGTCTGCGGTTCTTGTAGCTTATTCACTGGTGTTTCACTCGTTCGTAGACATCGAAAGAGGAATTGGTCGAGCGTTCCCGTATCGCGATTGAGTACGCAAAGGCAAAGCGTTTACGACTTCAGCAGATCGAAGAGCGAAAGCAAAAGCAGCAGCAGCTCCCGCCACGTCCGGAGGCGAAAATTACCGACGAAAGTGAAAACTCGTCGCCAAAACCTGTGCTGGTGTTCAATGCTACCGAAACATCCAAGGCCCGGGACCTCAGCAAGGATGAGCTTCGAAGGAAGGCAAGGCGAAGAGAACGGCAAAGTGCCCATGAGGCCCTTATCCCCGGCGAGAAAGCAATACCCGACGTCAAGTTCAAGAGCTTCGGTCACGTAGCGATTCAGCCACGTGCCGTGCCAACGTGGAGGAAAAATCTTTGATTCTCGAGACGGTTGAAAAATTGTAAATTACCAGTACACGCTAACGAAGAAAACGGGATTGAAGGTGCTCAAGACGCGGGATTATGCTCTGGGCAGCCCTCGCACTTGCAGCTATCGCCGCATGTGCACTCCCCGCCAGCAGACATGCCACAGCCTGGAACAGCCCAGCCAACAGCAAGAGCCGCAGTATGCGCTACCGTCGTCATGTACCTCGGACAGCCATTTTGTGGGCAAACGTTCATATCGCACTTGTGTGGCTGGTAGAACTCACTTGGTTCTGTATCGTTTGACGGTCCAAGAGAAGCCGGCACCACTTCCATAGGTATCCCCCACGCTTCTTCCGACAGCTCGAGCATCTCAAACCCGACACGCTCTGCAGCTTCCACGAGCGGGGCCGAATCCAGCAACATCGCTACGACCAACACTTCAACGCGGTCCGTTAGAAGCACAAGGTTCTCGACGCCTTCGACGGCGTTCAAGGCGTTTTCAAGCTTGGCCCCGTTCAAGCCCACATCGCTGAGATCATCCACGCGGAATCGAAAGCGTCGAGGCAACGGAGTCTCAGCATCAACCATGGAGTCAAACCCGATATCTGTGACGGCGCTGCGGAGACTACCGACGCTCATATCCCCTCGTACAACGATCTGGCGCTGCTCAAAGCGCAACCTTGCCGCTTCTACTCCCTCCACCGCCCGTATCGCGTTGAGCACCGACGAGCCGCAGTTTCCAGGACACATCATATCTGGCACACGTAGCACCACTTCTTTCCGCCGCCATGTCGTAGACGATCTTTCAATGATGTTGACTTGAGCAAGTTGGAGACTTCGGAGAGGACCCAACGATATCTCCAGATCTAGCGATTCGCTCCCACGCACAACAACGAGCTGTGACGATGGAGCTGCGTCAGGATTGCAGTAACCACGCTCAGACGTAGTGGCAGAAGGTCTTGCGCTGCTGTCCGGGACCAAGTGTACACTCCTCACACCCGGCATCTTCGATAGCATCGCCATGATAGTATCGAGCCCAAGCAACGTGGAGTTTGGGTTGATCTGCAGTACGAAGCGCGACATCGCTGTGGCTCTCAGCGTTGAAGACGACGAGTTACTTCGAGACAGAGGTTGAAACTCGCCAATACCGCTGTAGTTGATAGTCGGACTGGTGGATGTAGCAACGCTTGTGATGGTGTTGCTGCTGGTTAGCAGAGGTGCCATGCGCGAAGCAGACAGCGACGTTGGACTATTGCACGAGCAGTCCTCGACGCAGTTGCAGTCTCCTCCAAAGCTACGTGAGCAGCCATTGTCCAGGCAGTTGGCGATCTGCGAGCCATCACAGCGTGCATTCGCTGAGGTCGGAGACAGTGATGAGTACGCTGCCAGCACAGATGCGCCCGAGCCTTCTGGCGTCGCGATGGCGCTGTTTCGAGGGCTACAGTCCAGTTGATCACTGTTCTCCTCAGCTGGTCTGGCTGCAGCTTTGTCCTTCTGGTTTCTCGCACACATCGCACACATCGTCCCAGTGTCACCCGGTGAGCGCACCAGCCTCCTGCAGCTGAGAACCGAGCACACCCGAGCGCCGCCGTGTTCCGTACAGAAGCCCGTGACGCCTCGCGCTGGCTGCTGGCAATTGCGTCGTCGACAGCGCCTCGCTCCTCCGTGGGCCCTGCATTTGCCGCCCCCCTGGTCGATCTTGGTGCATCCTGGCTCCGTACACCGCTTGCCGCCTCCATGGGCCGTGCAGAACCCGCCGCCCACGTCTGCCTTGGGGCATCCATCGATCTGACAGCGCTTACCACCTCCATGGGCGCGACACAAGCCCCTTCCAGCGTCCACTTTGCCACATCCAGCCACTTGACAGCGCGCGCCACCGCCGTGTCGTCTGCAGAAGCCTCCGGTCTGGTAGCCCTTAGTGCAGCCCGGGAATGAGCACTTCTTGCCGCCGCCGTGAGCCACACAGAAGCCTCCGCCGGCGTCCACCTTGCTGCAGTCCGAGTGCGAGCATTGTCGGCGAGTGCGCTTCTTGCCAGCAGCTCTGAGTGCCCCAGACGGAGTCGGCGGAGACGCAGGAGGAGGCGCTCGTGCTGCGGCCATGGCGTGTTCAGCTGCAGAAATGTGCGGGTCAGCACCGCCGACTCTTACGGGGACACTAAGTACGATTATGGGGATTCTAGTACAAAGCACTGCAGGGCTCCGACAACGCACGGCGAAAACGAGAGCACAGCTCAGCAAGAAGAGGAGGGTTTTACTTGGACGACTAGCAAAGAGGACAACCAGTCGGTTGTCATTCATTGACTCAGGATGTCGACGGCGGCTGGTGTTCGCCGACGATGCCGAGGTTGATGCTGTCCTGCGTCTCCTTCGCTGTTGGTGTTTTCCACGCCGCAAAGATATCGGTCAGGCAATCCTGGATACGTGCGCTGTGTTCGTCCTATCCTGATCGAAACGCACCTTCGTCGAGGTTGAGCCGGAAGTTCCAGTTCTCGAGCTCGCGGATCTTGGCGTCCAGCTCCTTCTCGCTCAACTGCGCCAGATCTGCTAACACGCCGTCAGTCCGTTAACCACCCAGCACGATCTTCCCAGCTCCACGCACCGTTGAACTCGCGGTCACCCGCCGCCAACGCAGGCTTCTGGTGCGTCAGGAACTCCAGCAGCGACTCGAGCTCGCGACTCAACGGACCCGTCGGCGCGATCGTCTGCACACACGCCCATGGTCAGCCTCCCAACTGCAGCTTGTCCTCGCAGCCAACGCACATCTCACCTCGGGGAAGGCATCCGCCATATCGTTATCTCTGCAGCCCGCAACAAACGTCAGCGGCAGTTTCCATCGACCATCAGCCCCCATCAGCCCCACTACTGCAGCATCGATGCCGCTCACCTCACCCTTTGCCTCCGAAAATGGCTGCCTCTGATTGGCTGAAACCCCGTCTCGCAACGTCAGTCACACAAACCCGTCACACACTTGCAAACACTTGCCAGCCCCATGGCGATGCTCATGGGCTTCGGCGCGCGCCGGCTGCGTGCGCTGCGGCGGTCGTCTCCCTGGCTGCGTCGGACATTCTTCTCGTTCCCGACGCCAGGCCGGTCGCTGGTCAAGTCGCACACCGAGACGCGCGTCGTGCCCTTCTCGTGCTCCGAGATGTTCGACGTGGTGGCCGATGTAGACCGCTACAGCGAGTTCCTGCCCTTCTGCGTCGAGTCGCGCGTACTGAGACGCCCCAATGACAACGTCATGGAGGCGGCACTGCGCGTAGGGTTCAACATCTTCACCGAGTCGTACACGTCCCGTGTGCTCATGATCCGGTGCGTGAAAGTCGGGCCGCTCTGCATACGCTAGGACGGTGGTGGTGGTGGCTCTCATTGAGCTGATAATTTGTGGCGTATTGTTGTCGCTGCAACGTTGCAGACCCAACAAGATTGCGACCAAGGCAATCGACTCGCCGACGTTCAAGCGGATCGAGAGGTGCGCTAGGTTTGAGAGCAGCTGCAGGGCTGCTGTCAGCTCATGGATGGAATGGTTTGCATTGCTTGTTGTTGTAGTGAGTGGGTGTTCAAGCCGTGCAGCACGCCAGGAAGCTGCGAGATCGACTTCAAGGTCACCTTCGAGGTGGCGTCGTTCCTACACGCCAACGCGATCCAGCTCTTCTTCGACGATGTCGCACTCACGCAACTTAACGCGTTCATTGGCCGCGCACGGAAGAAGTACGGGTCGTCTCCGCGACCAATTCGGGAAGCGCCTGCGAAGGAGGACGCTGTGTCTCTGACGGAAGGGTCTGCTGTGAAAGCGAAGGGGGATGTAGCGAGTGCCAGCATTGGCAACGGTGCTGCGACTACTGCGCGTTCGGCCGACAACGCACAGACATTCGAGGACGACGAAGCTGCTAGACGGGAGTCGAAAGCCAGGGCATCACGCCGCATCAAAGGTGGCATCTCAGCTCAAAGCTACAGCGACCTGGCTGCTGTTTTCAACGACTACGCCAAGGACGGCCATCTCTACTACGGTGGGTTCACGGCGGCCTGCATGGCGCTCAGCAGTGAGTACGAAGACATGAAGGACATCAACGAGAGTGCCGCTCTTGCGGGGGCAGTGTTCTCCAGCTTTGAGACCCATTCAACGCCGAAGGACTGGCTCAGCATGGACGAGTTCGTTGTGGGCGTGCACCTCATGACCAAGGGGACGTTCGAGCAGAAGGCCCACAACCTGTTCGAAGTCGTGAACGCCACGGGCGACGGCAAGATCACTCGCGAGGAACTCACGCGCGCGATGCAGCGCCGAATCCGCGCGGTGAAGAAGCTCTTTCCGAAGCTGCTGCGCGACCAGGTGCAGCTCCAAATGGCGCACGAGCAGGTCGAGAAGCTGTCGTCCGTGCAGGATGAGGCCGTGGCGAACAGTGTCCGCGCGATCGAGGAGCTGATGGGGGAAGTGGAAAAGGAGATCCCGCTTGCCGTGAACCAGATCTTCCGCGAAGCCGACCTCGATCAAGACGACTACATCCGGGAGCAAGAGTGGCTCTTCGCCTGGCAGGCGCATCCAGAGTTCGTGGAGCTGCTGACCATCGACGGCATGAAGAAGATGGCGCAGTGGGCCTCGGTCGTGCAAGATGCCAACAGCGGCGACGACGACAGCGACGACGATGAGAAGACTGGCCCCCCAGCGCAGAGTCTTGACACACGACTAACGTACGTGGACTGAATATGATTTTGCTGTTCGACTGCTATCCCAACTTGTGCAACTTGCCTATCAGTCACCAGCAACCACTAAAACTATTGTACTTCGAAGTATCGTACAGAAAAGTCGACAAGAGCTTGATCTCGAAGCGAGGCTTTCACCGGATTCAGCCTGATACGAACCTACCGACGGAACTGTAACTTGTGCTTGTAGCGTTGCACCCATAGTGAAGGAGGAAGGATATCCGCATGTCGGCTGGCTCGGCGGAGCGAATGCCAACTCCAGGTGGAGAAGCCAGCACACAGCCAGCAGGCTCAACGTGGCGGCCGATACATGTACTCAGCAGATGTGTTCATCCGGCACCATCGATCACGGCATTCTTGACGCGATTTTCACGCAAAGCGAAGCACCACCGAGTTGTTGTTTTTGAAGGACATTGCAAAAACAACGCTAGACAAGCTTTAGCGCGCCTCCAGTAGTGGCGACTCAAACTTAGAAGACTCCTTCTGTCCGACCCAAGACAGCCAGCAGCGTCTGAGCACTGGCGGCTGTTCCTGTCGACCACAAATGCCATGGGCCTCGCACCTTCCATCCCCACAAATGTAAAGATGGTTTGGGTTCGCATGATATGAAAGCGGATGTGTCTGCTGCTGGAAATCAAGATGATGGCCCTTCAGAGACCGCGGCGATCGCCAACACTCGACTTCACTATACTTGGTGTTTGTATGGTTTGGACGCTCGAGTTTTAATCGTACCGCCGGACGACCATCACCTCACTCTTTAATTTGCGGGACCGCGCCCACTTCGACTAGAAGATGCACCTCCCGACCCTCCTCCTCTGCTTCGTGGCCGCCGTGACGGGCGCGTCGGCCGGATCTCCGCAGCAGGAGCAGACCGGCGGCCAGCCGATCCTGTTCGCCGCAACCTACACGCGCGACGAAGGCTGGGTCAACGGCACGGGCAAGGGCATCTACACGTACAAGTTGGACACGACCGACGGCTCGCTCACGCCGTTCGGCGTCACCCCGCTGGGCATCAACCCCATGTACGTCCACGGCTCCACCAAGGCGTTCAACACGGGCGAGCGCGTCATCTACGCCATCAACGCCGTGAGCGACAACTCCACCGTCAACCCCGGCACCCAAACCGGTTTCGTGTCGGCGCTCACGCTCAACGACGACGGTACGCTGGAGCTGCTCAACACGCTGGAGACGCACGGCGGATCCCCCACGCACATCTCACTGAGCCCCGACGAGGACTTCCTGGTCGTCTCCAACTACGCCGGCAGTCTGTCCATGTTCCCGCTCAACGCCGACGGCTCGCTAGCCAACGAGACGTTCCACCAGGAGTTCCCCAATGGCAGCGAGGTGGTCATGGACCAGCAGGCCACGGGCCACATCCACAGCACCACGTGGCTGCCCAACTCGAACCACGTCGTGGCCGCGAATCTCGGCAGCGACGAACTGCTGCAGTACAACCTGAACGCGAAGAAGCAGACGCTCAAGAGCCTCAAGGCCGTCAAGCGTCCTGGCGGTTCGGGACCGCGTCACATGGCGCTCCACCCGGACGGAAACATCGCGTACGTCGTTGACGAAATCTCCAACACGGTGGGCGTGTACAAGATCGACACGAAGGCGGCGCTACTGGCAAAGAAGGCAACACAGGAGATCACGACGCTGCCGGCTGACTTCACCAACAGCAGCACGAGCGCCGACATTCACCTGTCGAGCAACGGAAAGTTCCTGTACACGTCGAACCGTGGACACGACTCCATCGCGATTTTCAAGATCAATACCGATGGCACGCTCAAGTCGCTCGGCTGGGAGAGCTCCAGGGGCTACGTTCCGCGCGGATTCACTATCTACGGCGACTGGCTCATCGTGGCGAACCAGAACTCCAACGACATGTACGTGTTCAAGGTGGACAGCAAGACGGGCCTGCTGTCCTACACGGGCAACTCGTACGACATTGGAACGGCCGTGTGTCTCTACGTTTCCGAGTATTAAGTGGAAATGAGGGACGGAGCTCGCTGCTTCGAGCGATAAAATACAAACCAAGTCACCTCTGTTGCCGATAATTTCGCTTCGAGGGTCATTCTGTAGTATTTTCATAACCACTTTGTCGATAAAGTAAGTATCGGTGTTTTCAATTTGAACTTCGTTTTCCTTGCAGTTAAACCGGCATTTCCAACGCTCCTTACTCAAAGTATCCATTTTAACAAAAAGTATGAGTTAGACAGGAGGGTGAAGAGTTGCGGTTCCTTTGTTGCGGCTGGGATCACCGGTTGGAGTTCGATCATCAAACGGAGCTCTGTTTACGGACGGCACGATCCCGCTGAGCCATCGTTGATCTTGCACTCCGCTCCACGCAACGAAGTCTCTGTGTGGGCTCCATTCTGCCAGCGCCAACTGTTTAATCTCCGGATGTGTGCTGTCCTGTCGAGCGCTCTGCCTCGGCGCCAACACGAGCCCTCAGCATGAACTGCTCCGGCGACCAGCAAGGCCACACTTCTATTCTACAAGCCGAGCACACCACCAGACAGTTCACGATGCGTTTTCCCAGCCTCGTCCTGTGCCTCGTTGCTGCCACTGTTGGCGCCTCTGCTGCTGCAACCCAGTCAACGCCACAGCCGATCCTGTTCGCTGCTACCTGGACGAAAGAAACCACCAACGGCATCAACACGTTCAAGCTCAACACGGCCGACGGATCTCTAACGCCTTACGGAATCACGCCGCTCAGCTTCGCGGCCAAGGGCCTGAACCCAACGTACGTGCAGGGCTCGACCAAGAAGTTCTCGAATGGCGAGCAGGTCATCTACGCGCTCAACCGCGCCAGCACGACTGGCTACGTGTCCGCCATGACGCTGCAATCGAACGGAACTCTGAAGGTGATCAACACGCAGGAGATGAAGGGCGGATCTCCTGCCCACATCGCGCTGAGCCCCGAGGAAGACTTCATCTCCGTCGCCAACTACGCCGGCAGTGTGTCGCTGTTCCCGCTCAATGCTGACGGGTCCCTGGAAGCCGAGAGTTTCTACCAGGACTTCCCTGTTGGCAGCAAGGTCGTCATGGACACCCAAGCCACGGGCCACATCCACAGCACCACGTGGCTGCCCAACTCGAACCATGTTATCGCGGCCAACTTGGGCGGCGATGAGCTCCTGCAGTACGAATTGGACGCAACGAAGAAGACGTTGAAGAGCCTTGAGACTGTCCAGCGCCCGCCGGGATCGGGACCCCGTCACATGGCTCTCCACCCGGACGGCGGCGTTGCGTACGTCACGGACGAGCTCTCAAACACTGTCGGCGTTTACTCCATCGACAAGACGGCGGCGCTGCTGTCGAGCACTGCTGTGCAGAACATCACGACGTTGCCGATGGGCTTCACTAACACTAGCACGGCAGCAGACATTCACCTTTCTAGCAACGGGAAGTTTGTGTACGTGTCGAACCGCGGCCACAACTCGATCGTGTCGTACAAGATCAACGAGGACGGAACGCTGAAGCCTCTCAAGTGGGAGAGCTCGCGCGGTGTCACTCCTCGGGGCTTCACGGTCTACAAGGACTGGCTGATCGTGGCGAATCAGGGCTCGGATGACATGTATGTGTTCAAGGTGGACAGCAAGACCGGTGCGCTGACTTACACCGGCAACTCTTACAAGATTGACGG
>JAABLL010000011.1:6144-16965 GCA_012295475.1 Phytophthora gonapodyides | reverse complement strand
GTAGCGCCTGAACGAACATCCGCAGTGTCGGTCTTTGTCGTGTGTGCTATGACGATCCGATTCCAACCAGCACAACCAATGTTTCTACAAGCATATCCTTGCTCAGCTCACCCCACACAACTTGCCAAAGAGGATACGGACTGCAACCGTGGGACGGCCCCCAACGTGGCAGCGCAAGACGCGAACGTTCCTGCGCGAGCGTCTCCGCTGTGAACACCTTCGATCGTCCACCAGCCCAGCTTGTCGCTGTGCCGCTGCCGCCAGCAGCACAAGGCAGCGCGGCGCTAAAATATGGGCGTGGTTTCGCCGCGCAGTGAGGCAGCTTGCACACGCCCCATGGCGAAACGCTGGAGACTGCATCGGCAGCACTCCGTTCAGGAGACGCGATGGCCACCAGCCCGAGATCAGGCCGACGTTGAAGCTGGCGAAAGGATCTTTCGCCCGGTCTATGCGGTCGGCCGAAGATCGCGGCCATACAAAAAGCGCATACCAAACGCAAGAGTGGGAGAGGCGCGGTTCCGAAGCTTTTTGGACCAAGCAGCTCGAAGCCGAGCGAGTTAACGCGGAGTTCTCGTCCAGACCCGCGCCGACAAGAGCGGCGACGTTCTTATCGCGTCGTCATGAGCTGCCGCGGCAGCAGGCGGCGACAACAGCGGGCTTCACGCCCTTCATTTTCCCAGTATACGCCTGTCTCTGCACACCTCCGCATTTTGTGGAACCTTTTGGAAAGTAACGGTTCGCTGCACTTGGCGTTTGTATGCCCCCGCGGCAATCTGGAAAGATGCCGACAGGTGTGACCGCCAGCAGTCGCGGCGGTTGCGAGGGCTGGCGTCCTGCCAAGCTGGCTCACAAGTGAAATCGCGCTCCGTCGGTGTCGGCACTCGCACTGTATCAGACTGCAGCTCCCCAGCATGACCGGCCGAACCAACGCGCGCACGCGGGAGGCCGAGGAGGTCCTCCCGCTCCTGGCGCTTGAGGCCGACAAGACCTCGCTGTCGCAGACGCCCTACCAGCGCGCGGGCTACGTGTCGTACGCGCTGTGCAAGCCCGACAGCGGCCGACCGCAGCTCACCGCCGTGTACGGCTCCATGCCGGCCCGCCAGAGCGCTAAGGGATGCGTGCCCGTGGGCCCCGCCAACATACCTACCGAGAAGGACGCGCTGCTGGGCGGCAGCGACCAGCACAGCAACCAGAGCGAGACGGAGAGCGACAGCGACGGCAGCTGCACGGCCAGCAGCAGCACGGCCGGCTCGCTGCAGTCGATCCTGCGCCTGCCCTCCAGGGCCGACTTCTCGTGCCGCAGCAACCTCAAGAAGCAGGCATCCGTCGAGTTCGCGCTCGACATCGACAGCGACGAAGACGATGACACCAAGCGGAGGCTGGACGGTTCGTGCGCCGCGCGCTGCATGCCGCGCCGCCTCACCATCGAGGAGAAGGCGGCGCTGTACCAGGTGCGCCCCGACCTCGAGCTCGTGCCCACGGTGCTGCTGCTCTCGGAGCTCGAGGAGATGCGGCGACGGCGCCAGCGGAAACTCATGTTCTCCGTGCTGGGCGCGTCGCTCATCCTGCTCATGATGATCGTCTTCTACTACCTCGTCTCGCAAATGTAACCCCCCCAGAGTCCGTGTCCACGCCCCCACACGAGAGGGCCGCACAGGGGGCCATCACCGCCCGCTGTATGCTTATGAACCCCCAACTAGATAATACCATTATATAACTGTCGGCGTACCATCTCGCAAAGCTTCACGGGAAGACGCGTCTTCCACCACTTTCCCATCGCTCTTGAATCGGGCCTCTTGATCCCATCAGCCTTTGAACAGATCCTGGCAAGGCAGCTCGGCTTTGGCACCGCCGAGTGTGATCGCTTCGCCAAAGAGCTGTGGCACCTCTGCTCGCGCATATTGGCACCGGATTATGCTTTTGCCAAGTTTTTCGCATTTTCAACCATTTTCACTCTTTGCAGCGGGACGGACGGCACCTTTCGCTCCTGTGCGTTGATTGACCTTTTCGCCTCCATTATCTCGGCAGTTGCCTCCTCCAGCTGCGGGCGTCTCGTCCCGGTCGCGTCGCACCATTTCTCGCCTCGTCGCTCCTTCCCTTTTCCAGTCTTTGTGTCACAACTCAATTTGCCGCGAACATGGCAGACGGCGGTGGCTTCCAAGAGCGCGAGGCGGCGCTGCTGCGCGAACTCTCGGCTTTATACACCAAGCTTAACCAGGTGCGCGAGAAGCGCGCGCGCGCCGAGCAGGAGAGCGACGCCGGCGACGTGGAGACGGACGACGAGGGCGTCAAGGGCTCAAGACGCCGCCGCCGCGTGCTGCTCGTGACGCGCACGCTGCCCTTCTGGCTCGTGTCGGAGGACGCGCAGTCTCAATGGCGCGCCGAGTTCCCGGAGAACGCGAGTCTTAACGGTGCCATGGAGATCTTCCAGTCGCTGCACGAGAGCTACGACTGCGTCTGGATCGGCTCGGTGCACGGCGAGATCGAGCCCAGCGAGCAGAACACGCTCAAGGAGCAGCTGCTGCAGGACCGCAACTACTACCCCGTGTTCCTGGACGAGAAGCGCGAGCGGCTGTACTACCAGGGCTTCTGCAAGACGGTCATGTGGCCGCTTTTCCACTCGTGTCCGCCCACGACGGACGACCAGATCAGCCAGCACGAGATGATGGAGGGCCAGGAGGACGAGCGCAGCATGGAGAGGATGTGGCAGGCCTATGTAGCAGCCAACCAGGCCTTCGCCGACGCTGTTCAAGAAGTCTATGAAGAGGGAGACTTGGTGTGGATCCAGGGGTATCACTTGACTCTGGTGCCCCAAATGGTGCAGAATCTGTTCCCGAACGACAATATCTGCATAGGTTTCTTCATGCACATTCCCTTTCCATCGGCCGAGCTGTACCGGATACTGAACAACCGCGAGGAGATCTTGACTGGCATCCTGGGCGCCGACCTGATCGGATTCCAGACGTACGAGTACGCGCGGCATTTCCAGAGCGCGTGTGTGCGGTTACTGGGTTTGGAGAGCAGCCACAAGGGCGTGGACTTTAACGGGCACTTTGCGCGCGTGACGATTTGTCCCGTGGGGATTGATGCTGATAAGTACATCGCGATGGTGCAGTCGGACGCCGTTCAGGAGCAGATGAAGCAGTTGGCGAGCCAATTTGCAGGCAAGCGCGTGATTCTCGGCGTGGACCAGCTTGATCAGACGAAAGGACTGGTGCACAAGTTGCTGGCGGTAGAAGAGCTGTTCACGCAGAAGCCGGAGCTCGCGAAAGAGGTGGTTTTCTTGCAGATTGTTACGGGCACGACCGTGTTTGAGTCGGCGCTCGAGTCTCAGGTCGAGTCGCTTGTCTCCCGCATCAACAGCAAGCTGCAAGACATTGGCACCGAAGGCCCAGTCCAGTATTTGAATAAAGAGATCGCCGTGGAGGCTCTGATCGCCTTGTACGCACTGGCCGATGCGCTGGTGATCACGCCTGTCCGCGACGGCATGAACACCGTTCCCTTTGGGTATGTCGTGTGCCGTGAGGCCACGGACAAGCACGCGCGCGTGATCCTGAGCGAGTTCGCCGGTTGCGCGCAGTCTTTAGGTGGTGCAAGGCTGGTGAATCCGTGGAATACTGAAGAACTGACGGAGGCGCTGCTAGAATCCCTGCAAGACAACGACGAAGTGATGCGCGCCCACCAGCACATGTACAGCTACGTGAGCACATTTACGTCTTGGCACTGGGCCGACAACTTCCTGGAGCAGCTTCACGAGTGCAGCGAAGAGAACGCGCTCTCTGTGTCAGGGCGCGAGTTGAGCCGCCGGGATATGACGTCGGCTTACTCACGGTCGTCGCGGCGGTTGATTTTCATCAACTACGAGGGGGTTCTGGCAGCAGAGGCGTCCATCCCGGAGCTCGCGTACCCGCCACAAGAGCTCATCTGGCAATTGTCGATGCTGACGAAGGACCCAAGGAATACGGTCGTGCTTGTGAGTGCGCGCAGTACGTCGGTGTGCGAGCAGTGGTTTGCGGGCCTGTCCGGCAATCTCGTCCTTGCAGCAGAGTATGGCGTCTTCGTGAAATGGGTAGGCGAGCACGAGTATTGGCACTGCATGGTGCCGAATATGGACATGAGCTGGTGGGAGCACGTCGTGCCGTTGCTGGAGTACTACACGGAGCGCACGCCAGGAGCGTACATCGAGCGGAAGGATAGTTCGGTGGCGTGGCACTACCGTGACTGCGATTTGGACCACGGATTGTGGCAAGCGAGCGAGCTCTTGGTCTCTTTGCGGGAAATCACGCGGTCTCTTCCCGTCTCAGTGTGTCCAGGGAATCGGTACCTGGAAGTTCGGCCGCAAAAGGTTAGCAAAGCTACGCTCTTCGAGCGCATTTGGGAGTTCATGAACTGGTCCACCTTGTTCCCAGATGAAGAACCCGTGACGACCGAGTATTTTGGCGATCCGGTGCATCCGCCTACGTCGCCGATGATGAAAGCGCGTGGGTTCCATGCCGATCCAACGGACGATGATAATGTAACCACTTCGAGCTTGGATGACCAGAAGCTTTCGGAGGCTGGCGACTTCGTGCGCGGACACCGTAAAGAGTCTGTGAGCTTCAATTCGGATGCGGGCGCTCTGAGTCTGAGTCAATTGGAAGGTCTGGATGACAAGCTGCCCGTGGATTTTGTGCTGGTGATCGCCTCAGGGGACGATCGCACTGATGAAGACCTGTTCGCGTTCCTCGTGC
Organism: Phytophthora gonapodyides; assembly: GCA_012295475.1. Lineage (NCBI taxonomy): Eukaryota > Oomycota > Peronosporomycetes > Peronosporales > Peronosporaceae > Phytophthora > Phytophthora gonapodyides. The sequence continues at coordinate 12,235 of JAABLL010000011.1, read as the reverse complement.
CGCCACCGATTGATCTGGAGGCGTACTGCCGGCAGCTCGAGAAGGACGAGTTTGACGACTTGTCAGAGAGCCAACTGCAGCAGGAAGGGTTGGTTCCTTCCCAGCCTGAAACGGAGGATTCGGCCGCTTCGTTGGGACAGCGTCGAAGCTTTATCCAAGATGCAGGCAACGACAGCGAGGGTGGCATCGGGTCGTCGAGTTTTGGAGACATCAGCGAGAACATGTCTTACAACGCGTTTCGCCGGCTTTTGGGACGAGATGGAAGCTCCTCGTCACTTGCTACGGGTGCGTCTGGAGAGCGTCTGTCGGCTGCAGCTTCCCTGGCTCGGCTATCGAGTGACTCGGACTTCCTCATGCTGGGCGAGAACATGACGAAGCTCACGCCGTTAGCGAAGCCTTCCATCTCCGATGGAGCTGCGCACATGTTCCCGGTCGCCATGCTCAGTCGCCCATCGAACGCTCGGCGCGATGAGATCACCGAGAAGAGCAAGTTTACGCCTCGTCGCGACTTCCCGCCGTCTGCGGCGCTGTTCAAGGCCATGAAGGTGAAGTATGGCGACAACTTCGGCATTCACAGACTGCCAGATACCCCGGCGGCGTGCTGGGCGTTGGTGTGCCCACCTACTGCACGCGCAAAGCTCGAGGATGGGGCTGGTGCTCAGAGCAGCGCTTCATTGACTTCGTCGGAAGAGAAGGTATCGATAACTGGAGCTCCTATGGTGGCGGGACAGGCTGTGCTGACAGGAGATACGACGGGAGGAAGCTCGACCTGTAGCAGTCCCTTGATCGCACCTGGTGACGCTGCTACCAGCAACGCTGAGGTGGCTCGGAGTGTCCCTGAAGACAAGCCAGGTGCGTCGCCAGCGCTGCAAGAAGAGGCGGAGGGCGAATCGTCTGCGAGCCTTTCAACGTCGTTGACCATCGACACGGACGAAGCCGACGACGGGCGGTATCGCTTCCCTGTGAACACATTCGTTTGCACGCTCGGTCGCAAGCTCTCGCAGGCGCCGTACTTCATCAAGAACTCTGGGGATTTATTCCAACTCTTACAAGAGATGGGCATGAGCAGCCACATTCGCAAGCAGCGGATGCTTTCCATGGGCAGTGCCGGCGATGTTTAGGGCCGTCGCTGGCTTCACGCCATGCCCTTCATGCGCAGCAACCCGATCGCGTTCCCCACGCCAGTGTGGTGCGTGTATTCCTTGGCTGGGAACAGGGAGCGCACACACGGACAGCGTTATTATTTTATTCAGAGGGGAGCGATTTTGAAAATGAACTTATGAGGTGAACGCCCAGACAATGAAAGGCTTGAGGAAATGGTGGAAAAGTGCGTACCGTTTTCATCGCAGAGCAGGAACAGCCACTCGGAAGTGTAGCGTCTGACGTCGGTGTCCAGGCATGTTAGGAAGAACATCAAGTGCTTGAAGAAGAGCCTCGTCGTCCGGGCAGAGGCGTCTGCGGTCTTGGATGCAGGCAGAAATGCCTTCTTGAAGCTGGCCAGGATGCTCGGGTCTCCTGTCTTGGCCAGATTGTGGCACACGATCAGCGCTGGCAGCATTTCTTTCAGTGGTCTTAAACATTTGCATTGCAAAAGTTAGTGTTTAAAATAATGAAACGAGGCGAAATTGCTGCGTACTTGGTTTTCTCAATGCGTACGAGAAGGAGCATGGTGTGCAGATGCGTTAGCACTGGCGACAACAACGGCCTGTCCTCCCCATAGAGCTGCTCTTCTTTGTTGGTGTTGGAGTTGTGCTGCTGCTGAATGAAAGCAGCGAGGAGACCTCCTGGCAGGAACATGAACACCTCCATTGTTTTGTTCTTGAGTTCAACAAGCGCTGCATCTAGCGGCGAAATTGCAGCATGCTTGAAACGGAGGATCTCCAGCAGAAGTCCTCCAATTCTGGGTATGAGGCGAAAAGGGAGACATAAGTTAGCATGTAAAAGGATCTGCTCGTGAAAAAAAAGCAAAATCTTACTGATGGACAGTCTGGTAAACCTCCGGATACAGCTTTTCCTGTTCGGCTGTCCACTGCATATCGTTAACAAGCACTGTGATCAATTTGATCAAGTCGAGAAGCAAGTTTGCGCGGTCTCCGACGATAATTCCGGCTTGCTTGCCGTGCTTGAAGCCGTAGAAGAGCGTCTGAATTGTCAATAGCAAACTAAGCTGTCAGCAACCTGGATGAACGAGCTGAAAATCGTACTGCTTTACCGCGTAGATCAGCTTCCAGGCCTCGATCGACTTGCCCAAGTACCGTGGAAGTTCAGGTGCTTCACAGGATACCAACAGGAACTTCCAAACGAGCCAGTGCAGTGAAGCTGTTCCTCCCAGCGCCGCAAGTGCCATCAAGCGAGTGGTGAAACCCTTGGCGACAAGAACTTCGGATACGAATTCAGGTCGCGAGTACACCGAGTTGATCATGCACTTCAGCGCCTCCTCGCGCACGCGCGAGCTCCACCCTTGGTCTTCAGCAACCACAAGAAAGGAGTCCAATGCCTGAAGTACTTCTATCAGCCACCAGCACTGGAAATAATTGTAGAAAAATAGGAGTTCTCGAAAGCAAACCTCAGCAGATAGCAACTTGTCAATGCCGCGTCGGTCTCGCATGAACACCCTGCAGGCGTCCAAAAGGCTGTTGATTTCTTCGTATAATGACCAAATACACGTCAGATTGAGCCAGACAATATGATCTAACCTGCACAATCCACCTCCCACCTTCACTTTCTGAAGCGGAGGGGCTCGTCGCCGCTGCTGCCTCTGTCAACACGTCTCGGATCTTGCCTGCTGCTTGTTCGCGAGCCTCCACCGACTGCAGATCTAATGCATGCGATCAACACGGTATTTCTTGTCAGCCAGTACAGTTCAAGTACTGTGTTCAAGGTCTGTAGGCACACCTGCATCGCTCCTCACCGCGCGGACGAACTCCTCAATCCAGGGCCACGACATCGCAGTGAGCGGACGCCAAGCGACGTTGAAGTGGATCGCGTCCGCTGCTCCGTGATTGGCTGTCTACAACACCTCGTTTCGACCAATGAAAATCGACCACTTGGAACTTCACGCAACAATCTCCACAATCGAAAATCCTCTCTAAGAGCACAAGAGCAGCATGAAGTGGACGGCGATTCTAGTGGCGGCGCTCGTGGCGGCCGTGCAGGTGCAGGCCAAGGACGACCTCGCGCCCGACGCACAGCTGCGTATCGGCGTCAAGTTCCGCCCCGAGGAGTGCACCATGAAGAGCCAGCTGGGCGACACGCTGTCCATGCACTACACGGGCACGCTGCGCAAGGACGGCTCCAAGTTCGACTCGAGCCTGGACCGCAACCAGCCCTTCGAGTTCCCGCTGGGCGCCGGCCGCGTCATCAAGGTCGGCAAATACTGTCACGCGATGGAGGAATGCAGTTGGGAGGGCATTCTGCTGACGTCATTTGTTGCTGTTTTGGTGGTTTGTTTCGGTGTGCACAGGGCTGGGACCGAGGGTGCGTTCGAGACGCCGCTATAGGATAGAAGATTGCAATGTGGTGTCTGATTTGTATTTTTGATGTTATTTTTTGTGTTTTTGTTGCTGCGTGCAGACTTGTGGACATGTGCATCGGGTACGTGGATCGTCGAGGAGTTTGAACTCATTGTTGCGTGAATTAATGTATTTTGTTTTGTTTGTTCTTGTGCAGTGAGAAGCGCCGTCTGACGATCCCGTCGGACCTGGCGTACGGCAACCGTGGCTCGCCCCCGAAGATCCCCGGCAAGGCCACGCTCGTTTTCGACGTCGAGCTGCTCGACATCAAGCGCAAGAGCGACGAGCTGTAGGTGGTACCCATCATAGCACATTCGCAGCGGTAGCTCCCGCGGAAGACAAGAATCAAATAAAATGTGACGTGGTTGTTCCGATGTCTTCTGCTCGCTTGGGCGAAACTACGGTGCCAATTGTCAAAATGTTTGGTCAAGCACATGACTGAAGGCCTGACTAACGTCAACTTTGCGCAACAGCAACAGCGACATTGTGAATGCCTATCGAGGGGTGAATTCGGTAGAAAAGCAATACTATGGTATCAGTAAAACTGAAATACTACCTATGGTGAAGCCATCCATAACTTGGTTCTATGCTGGAAAAGAGCATTGGGAATTTATTGTGGAAGTATTTGCTGAAATGGATTCTGCGGCCGGTGCCTGAAGTATCGTCACTTGCGGAGTGGTTTTCTACGTGTACAGTGGTAAGTGACTTCCAGTAAAATTGTGGAATTGAAATCGACGGCATGACAATCGTCAGATCACGATGACAAAGCATAGTGGTGGACAACCATGTTACTGAAAAGTGAAAGTCGCGGGCGTCCTTGCTGATGATAGTCGGTAAGTGATATTGTATTGTTTGGAACTTGGTTTAAAAGAAGCTGGCAGACGATGGCAGCAGGGCGCCGTCTCTCGCTAGTTCTACCCCCGAGGCTGAGCTCTTCTTCCTCTGTTGAAAGAACTGGTAGACCCTGCTGCTCTCTATCTGCGGGTTATATCCTGTCGGTCCAGGACCTCAGCGCCGACTCGCTGGGTGCAATTTTGTATGTTGGTCCTCGCTCTTGATGTCTTCACTCTTCAGTCGAGCGTCCGGCGTTCGTTGGTCTAGTGCACGAACTGCTGCTGGTCATCCGCCACGAACTTCGAGTCGAAGTAGATCTTGGACGGGCGCTGGAAGCCGTTGAAGTCCGAGCCGGCGGCGCACGTGTACGCGCCCATGCTCGGGAACAGGATCCACTGGCCGATGTCCATGAGCGGCAGCTGCACGTCCTTCATGATGCAGTCCATGCCGTCGCACGTCGGGCCCCAGAGACTCGCCTTGTGCATCGGCGTGGCGTCCGGCGAGGCGGCATCCGACAGGATCACAGGCTCAATCGACGGGTGGTCGTACACCAGGCAGTTGAACGAGGCGTATAAGCCGTCGTTCACGAAATACATATAGTTGGGCACCTGTCCGGCGGCGGCGGCGGCGCTGGCGAGCACCGGCTCCTGGCCGGGGACGTCGAAGGTCGGCGCCACCTTGCGGCCGATCACGTTGACGGCCAGCGTGTGCGTCGAGGCCGCGAAGAAGCGGCCGGGCTCCGAGATGATCTGCACGCCGCTGCTCTGCGGGAAGTGGACGGCGAGCGACTTCTTGAGCTCGCGCGCGCAGTCCTCGAACCGGATGGGCGCGCTCTCCGAGCCGGGGAAGCCGCCGCCGATGTCCAGCAGGCTGAAGTTGAAGCCGATCGAGTGGCCCATGTCGAAGACCTTGCGGGCGCGCGCCACGGCGTTCGAGTAGGCCTCGACGTTGAAGCAGCCGCTGCCGACGTGGAAGCTCACGCCGATGACGTCCAGGTTGAGCGCCTTGGCGTGGCTGAGGATGTCGGGCACGTCGTGCACCATGGCGCCGAACTTGGTGCCGAGGCGGCAGATGGAGTTCGAGTCGTCCACGTACACGCGCAGCACGAGCTTGGCGTCGGGGTTGATGCCGTGGATCTTGGTGAGCTCGTCCTGCGAGTCGAACGTCATCGTGTTGACGCCGTGGGCCTGCGCGTAGGCGATCTGCGAGCCCTGCTTGCACGGGTTGGCGTAGATGATGTCGCTGGCGGGCGCGCCGATGCCCAGCACGGAGCTGATCTCGGTCTGCGACGCGCAGTCGAAGCCGGCGCCGAGGCGCGCCAGGCCCTCGATGAGCGCCGGGTCCGGGTTGCACTTGACGGCGTAGTAGGGCCGCACCTCGGGCAGGTGCTCGTGCCAGAGCTTGAAGCGGTCCTCGACGGCGGCCGTGTCCACGACGTAGAAGGCGTCCCGCTGGGCGCCGGGCGCGTCCCCGAGGCTCTGCATCTGCGTCTGCAGCTGCGTCAGGATGGCCGCGCTGAGCTGCAGGCGCTGCAGCTCGGGCGGCGGCTTGGCGTTCGTGGAGGCCGTGGCCAGGTCGCTGGACAGCAGCGTGGCGCGAGCCGCCTGTGTGCTCATGCAACGTGGGGCGGCGGATCGTTCGTGGCCGAAGCGATTGGCCAGGCGCGACGCGCTCGTGAGCAGCGCGCGGCTGCGGCGGGAGCCTCGGAAGAGCAGAGCCATAGTGTCGGCGGGCGGGGCGGACGG
>JAABLL010000010.1:23986-38423 GCA_012295475.1 Phytophthora gonapodyides | reverse complement strand
TGGCCTGCTTGTGCTTGACTCTGCAGGCTCCTCTTCCTGAGAACTGGAAACCGTGCAAGACGACGGACACGGAAGAAATCTACTATTTCAACTTTGCTTCGGGCCAAAGCACTTGGGACCACCCCTGCGATGAGGTTCGACGCACGAGAAGCCTTCTCGGTTAGACTATTCGATACTAATGCACCCCACTGCCTTAGTTTTATCGCAACCTGTACGAGGAACACAAGAAGAAGCGCCAAACGACGGACGTGCAGGTACTCGATCGTTTGGTTCGAACTTGATTGCTATCGCTAGCTCAAGCTAAGCTGTGGAAACCCTCAGGAGACGGACGAGAAGAAGAAGAAGGTGAAAGAGGACGTGGCAGAACTGTTGGGCCGGAAGGGCAGCGGGAAGAAGAAGAGAGGGTCTTTGGCCAAGGCGGAACCGCTGGGTGGGCCTTCGCTGGGTAAGGCGAATCCACTGGAGAAGAAACCGCTCCCTGGGCTGTCCGGTAGGTTGGGGTCTCTTGGGCCAAGTGGCCTTGGTGGCGGGGGGCTAAGGCCTGTAGCGGGTCTTGGGGTACGTGCAATGGGTTTCATCCTGTAGTAGCAGGTGAGACCTACTGATCAACTGTTGCTTGTCTGTACCATTCGTTTCTTCAGCCCTTGAAGAGTGAAGCGAAGGAGCTGGGAGGAGCTGGCATCGGTCTGGTTAGTGGAGGCGAGGACTTCAAGAGTGATGAGCTTGCGAAGCCTCTATCAAGAGCCCCCCTCGGGACCGTCCTCGGTAAAAAGCCCTTGTTGTCAGCGCCCTCGACTGCGACGGCAGATACGAAATCGAATGACGCGTTGGCCACGTCCGAGTTTGAAGGAAAGCGTGAAAGACTCGCGAAAGAGCACGCGGAAAAGCTGCGCGAGATCCAGGATGCGCATGACAGCGAGCTTGACGCGCTACGAAAGAAGCTGAAAGCGCAGCTAGAGGATGCTCAAGACGCCGAAGAGATGAAGCTCAAGCAGCTCAAGCGCGAGTTCGACAAGAAGAAGAACGAAATGGAGAACCAATTCGATCGAGAGGAGAACGCTCTGCAGCGCAGTCGAAAAGACCAGCTGAAGCGTCTGGAAACCGAGGCAGACAGTGCGCTCAGTCGCAAGAAGGAGGATCTGGACCGCGAATTTAAGGCTGAGACCGACAAGCTGCGACTCAAGCACGAAGCAAAGCAACGAGAGCTTCAGGCGGACTTGGAGCGACAAACTGAGCAGCTGACCGAGAAGATGAAGACCTTGTTTGGCGGGAAGAAAGAAGCTGCCGAGCTTGCCAAAGAGCTGAAAGCTGAGGTCGACCGACTGCTTGGCCAGCAGGAAAGTCTTGAGCAGGAACTGGCAGCGTCTCGCAGCGAAAGCAAAGCTCTCGTGCAGGACAAGGAGTCTCTGTCTAAGGAGCGTGACAGCGCCTTACGCGATGTAGACGAGCTTCGGCAGCAGCTTACGCAAGAAAAACACTCCGAGTCGCCCGCAACTTCTCCTGAAAGGTGCACAAAATGCCCCGTCTTAGAGGATCGACTGTCGTCTCTCAAGCGTGAGCACAACGAACAACTTGAAGAGATGAGGAAGGAGATCGAGGCACTTCAACAAGACCGAGCAGCTGCAGAAAGCAAGAAAGATGAGTTGATCCGTGGCCAAGAAGCGGCTCTAAAGCAAGAAATCGCGTCACTGCAGCAGCAACTCGCGTCGCTCGAAGGTGAGTCCGGCGAGCTTAAGGCGAAATGCGCTGCACTTGAGCGCAAAACGGACGGGTCGTCTCCAGTACCCGAGGGAAATGAACAGCTAGAAGAACTGCAGAGGCAGCTGGTAGCTGCACAAGCTGAACTAGCCAACACGGAGGTGGAGCTCACGGATTTACAAGACCAGCACGCGGTGATCCTGACGACGAACGCGCAGGTCAAGGAGCAGTTGATGAAAGAGTCAAACGAAGGGAAGATTCTCCGTGAGCAGTTGGATTCCAAGACGGAAGCCGCGCAGCAGTTTGCTGCAGAGGTGGACGCGTATGAGCAGAAACTCCAAGCGCTTCAAGAGCAGGTTGAGCGGGAGACGCGAGGTCGACAAGAGCAGGAGCGCACGTGTGATGCGTTGCGGAAAGAAATCACTGCTTTGGAGCTAGCGAGGCGTGAGGCTGATGGCAAGGTGAACGAGCTGGAAAAGGACAAGTCTCAGCTCACGTCGGAGGCAGTCGACGACAACAAAGACGGACTGCGAGTGGCCGATCTCGAACAGGAGGTCGACCGACTGCAACATCAGCAGCGCAATCTCGAGCAAGATCTGAACGCGCTTCGACGCGACAAGGAGACGCTTCTGCAGGATAAAGGCGCTGCTGAGACGCAGCATCATCTCGTTCAATGCGAAGTAGAAGAACTTCGAAAGAAACTCTCGGAACTGAACCAGCCGGCTTCAGCAGTGGCCGCTCCACTGGAGTGCTCGCGATGTCCTGTTTGGGAAGCTCGGGTTTCGTCGTTAGAGAATGAACGTACGGAGGCTCACGCGGAGGCGGAGAAGGTGCGTGAAGAGCTCTCGGAACTGAAGCAAGAGACCAGAACCCGTGCCGCAACAGAGCGGGAGAGCTTCGATGCTGCCACTACAGCATTACAGCGAGAGAAGGACGACGCGTCAAAGGCTTTCCAACACGAAGAAGCTGTTCTGAAACAAGAGATCGCCGAGCTTCAGCAGAAGCTAAACGCGCTCCAAGCAGAATCGAGCGATCTGAGAGCGAACTGCGACGTCCTTCAACGCGAAAAGGACACTGCAGCTCGACGTGAATCAGACGTTTCGTCGACAGCATCAACAACGCAGGACCAACTAAAGATACTGGAGCGACAACTTGCAGCCGCCCAAGTTGAGGCAACCAGCACGAAGAGCGAGCTTCAAGACCGGCAAAGCCAGCACAGTGCTTTACTATCGGAGCACAGTCGGGTGAGAGAGCAACTGTTAAACGAGGAAAAGGAGAAGGAAGGTCTCCGAGAGCAGATGGATATGGGGGCCAAGGAGCTTAGTCAGCGTCTNCGCTTAGACGAGCTGAGTATGTATCGCAAGCGTGACGAGAAGTCGGTGATGTCGGTTGAGGAGGCCCTGGCGCACAAGAAGCTGGAGGCGGAGCAACTGCGAGCGAGTTTGAAAGTTGTCGAGGCGGACAAAGACCACCTGGAGGCTCGTCTGAAGGTCCTGAACCAAGACTTCGAGCAGCAGGTAGCGAAGACTCATCGACTAGAGGCCGAGTACGAGAGTGAACGGGCTCGATCCAGGACCATCGAGAAAGAGCGAGATACAGCGATACAGCGACTCCAGAAGCTGGCGGACGAGCTGGAAAGTGATCAACGCAAGTCTCGAGCGCTGGCTACCGAAGTTTCGGAGTTACGAGATCTGCTGAACAAAACCAAAGCAAGCGAGCAAGCAGCGAGTGGCAATACGGAGCAAGCCACGCAGAAGATCCGCGAACTGGAGCAGCAGAAGGAACGCGATGAATTCGCCATGAAAATGAAGCTTCAGCAGGCTGAGGTCGAGCACGAAAATCTTCGTCATGCGAAGGAGAGGGATCGCATGCAGCTTCAAGCGAGGGAGAAGGAGTTGGCCGCTGCAAGGGACGAGGTTACGAGACGAGAGCGTGAGATCGAATCTCTCCAAGCTCGAGTGAAGGCTCTGCTCAGCGACAAGGAAGAGGTTCAAGCGGCTCTTCTGAACGCCAACATGGTCAACTCCACCCGCGAGTCAGCCAAGGCTGCCGGCGCTACGACGGACGTGATGCTGGTGAAGCTCCAACTCGCAGACGCCAACAGAAACGAGCTGGAGCTTCACTTGGCGGACATTTCGTCGCAGCTGGACAACGCGACGCGTCGGTGTGCGTCGCTGGAAGGTCGATGCCGTGACCAGTCCGTTGAAGTCGAGTCGCTTCACGTGGAAGTGGCCTCGCTTCGGTCAGCCTCCCAGAAGATGCACATGTCTGCGCTGGAGTCCCTGGCGCTCGTGGAGAGACTTGAATACGAACACAAGAAGCGCACACTCCGGAGCGACTTCCTCAACCAGCTTCGTGGGTTCCAGGAGAGAGAAGAGCAAGCACTTGTTCGGCACAAAGCTCGGCTACGCGCTCAGTACGAGAGGCACCTCGAGGATTTGGTGGCCGAACTCGAGAAGGCGCGGCAGCAGCGTGTGGAGCAGGAAGAAGCTCTATCCGCTCAGATCCTGCAGCAGATTCGACAAGAGAGAGATGTGAAGCGCATTGAGGCCAAGCGACAGGTCCGAGAAGAGTTGAAGCAGTTTGAGCAGGAGCTACAGGAGCGCAAAGCTCGCGATATTGAAATCGTCTCGAAAGCCATCGAGAAGGAAGAGGACGAACTAGGAGCGAGGCTCCGAGAGATCCGTCAAGTCTCGCGTGAGGAGGAGCTGACGAAGCAGCTGAAGTCCCCTGACTACGGAGGGGAAACGGAGGCCGCACTCAGTCGAACAGCTCCACGAAGCAGCCGACGAAGCCGGCCCGAGAGCCTGGACGGTGACGATGAGGAAGAGAGGCGAGTTCCAAAGCAGTCAAGTAACGCGTTGCAGCAGTCCAAGGGTCTGGCTCGTCCTGCTCGTCGTCAGAAGCGCAACATGAAGACGTACCAGAAGTGGAAGAAGCGCTTGCAAGAGGAGGTGGCGCTGCTGGTCAACGCTCGAACGCTGGTGGCGAACCAGCGACAAGGCCTGACAAAGCAAGCGCATCAGCTGAAAGAGAGCAAGAGCGAGTGGAAGCGGCACTCGCGGACATCCGAAGCGAATCCAATCCAGCGCGAGGTGAAGCGGATGCTGGACGAGGTACGTAACTTCGCTCGTAGTTGTGAGGTTCTGCCTCTCCTGAGCGTTTACCTTTGATGGACCAGAACATGGCCAACTGGAGTGAAGGCATGCGGAAACTCCGCCAACAGGAGGCGTGGGTCAAGCAGCGCGAGCAGAAGCTGGCGAAGATGAAGCGCACGGGTACGTCCCCAATTCGTCTGGCTGTGTGTCTTCAACTTCTTACTGTCCTTGTTTTCGGTAGTTGAACGTCTGAGACGTAAGCACCGAGATGTCTTTGAACTGGACAACAACTTTTCAGGGCGAAGCGAGAGCAGCAGTGACGAGGACGAGGACGAGGGCGACTCCCGTGTCGAATGGTCCGACTACTCGAATCAATCCGAGTTGACATCGACGCTGAAGAAGTTGGAGAGGCTGGAAGAAGAGCTGGCCTCCGATGCTGGGAGCTTCTCCGAGGCCGATGACTTCCACGCGTTTTATCAAGTGCCTCCGTCGTATGCAGTGCAACGTGAAGCACCTTACCGGTATCCGCTGACGTCGTCGCTGGGGGCATTCGCACCCAGGAGAGCGATGCATCCAGCGACAGAGCTAGCAGGTCCAGACACGCGGTGGCTTCGTTCGCAGCGCACCGCATTCGGTCTACGGTGAGACTGCTTTGGTGTGTGTGAGAGAGTACTAGTGAGAGGAGGCTCTAACACTGCTGCTTTCTGCCAGTGGGGACCGCTTTGCTGTCACGCCCGTGGCTCACAGCGCCAGTCGCACGGAGCAAGTCTACCAGCAGAAGATCTCGCGCTGGGCAAGAGGCCGGGAGAAGGTGCAGCACGCTGCGACGAACCACGCGACGTGGCTTTCGGGGCTGTGCGAGGAGATGAAGGAGTACGGAGCCAAGTACAGCCGAGCGGAGGGCGAGCTGGACAGCACAGTGCAGTTTGTTCAAGACGAGGAGGAAGGCTAAGCAGTGTCTCGGACTGCCACTGCGTTAATCGTTGCCTTGCTTACTGGAGGAGCGTCCGTCCTACTCGTCGTCGCTGTCCTTCCTCTTCTCGGGTTTGATGTTCTGGTTGACCCACTTGGTCTCCTCCTTGCCCTCTTTAAGCGCGGCGAAGCGCGCCGACACGAAGAGGAAGTCGCTGAGGCGGTTCAGGTACCGTTGCACGACCCCGTCCACATCTCCGGCGGCCACGAGGGGCGTGACGCTCCGCTCGGCCCGGCGACACACAGCGCGCGCCACGTGAAGCTGCGTGGAGGCCAGGCCGCCCCCGGACGGCAGGATGAAGCACTTGAGCGGCGGCAGCTGCTCGTCCATCTGGTCGATCCACTGCTCCAGCTGCGCCACGTTGGCCTCGTCGAAGAGTCCGGCGCGGCGCTGCTTGGTCTCGGACGCGGACGTGAGCGGCGTGGCCACGCAGGCGCCCAGGTCGAAGAGGCGGCTCTGGATCTGCTCCAGGCGGGGCGGCAGGAAGTCGCTGGCTGCGGCCACGCGCGCCTGCTCCACGGCCACGCCGATCTGCGCGTTCAGCTCGTCCGTGTCGCCTAGCGCCTGGAACACGCCGTCGTTCTTGGGGCGACGCTCGCCCGAGAAGAGCTGCGACGTGCCCTTGTCGCCCGTCTTGGTGTACACCTTCATGCTGCGGACTTGGACTGCGTGGGGACGGAGCGGTAGTGCACGCGCCGCTCGCTGAGCCAACGACAAGAGCATGTACTCCAGGCTCGTTTCTCTCCGATTGGATGGATGTGCGACCAGGATTTGCTTAACATGAACGACTGGATGTTGTCACTTAAGTACGGATACGAACTTCAACTTCCGACGACCAGGAGAGAAAGGATGCCGCTGCATTGCTGAGCTGCTCGGCCTCGAGCAAGCTGTTGCTGCTGCTGCTGATAACTAGTGCTGGGAGCGCTTGGCGGGAGTCGGAAAAGACCAAAATGAACAGCGGAGACACCCGTTTCAGGCTCCGCAATGACCGTGCAATCGGCTCTCGAACACCTCGACGCGATTGCGACGCGGCTGTAGCTAGCAAGCGCCAAGGAGTCGCTGGAGCGCGCAACCAAACGGACTCGGCCAGCAAGAAACATACTGCAGGGCATCCTGATGCCGGACAAAGGAGTCGTCAAGCTCGCTTGCTTGCTCGCTTGCTCGCTGGCCAAATGCTCAAGACAACGAGCAAGACGCGTCACACGGCCTTGTTTATGCGCTGCCCCCGTCAAACTCGTTGCATACCGTCTTCAAGTGCTTCTAATGCTGGAGAAGACCCACACGCACGTCGCCCATAACTGCTCGAGCTGCTCTGATGGAAGAGCGACGTCCGCTGCTGCCGCCGCGCCACGATCGGCGGCCGTCCGCTGCGGTGGCCCACGCCCCGCAGCTCCACGGCCCGGGCCAGGACGAGCTGGACGACATCGACAAGAGCGGCACCAGTGTGCGCAGCACCGGCGACGCGTACGACACCATGATGCAGCTCTCGCAGCCGCTCAACCCGCTGCAGCACGTCAAGGTGCGGGCGCTGGCCATCTGGCTCGTCACGTCCTGCATCCTGTTCCTCACGAACCAGCTCACGACGCTGCCCGTGGGCTTCTACCCGTCCTACGCCACCAAGCGCGGCCTCATGACGCCCGTCGAGCTCAGCATCTTCTTCTCCGTCTACCCGCTCTGCATCATGCTCAGCAGCCCATTGGCCGCGTCGATCAGCCCCACCGTCGGCCGCCAGACACTCATCTGTCTCGGCCTGATGCTCAGCGGCTCCAGCACCATCGCCTTCGGATACGCCACCGGCACGGCGTCGGCCTTCCTGCTGCGGATCTTCCAGGGCTTCGGCTCGGGCGCTGCGGTGGTCGGGGCGTTCTCCATGATCTCGGAGGAGTTCTCATCCCACGTGGGCCAGGTGCTGGCCATCCAGGAGTTCGTCGTCGCGGCGGCGTTCGTCACGGCGCCGCCGCTCGGCAGCTTCCTGTACGAGACGCAGGGCTTCGAGATGCCCTTCCTGGCGTCGGGCGTCGCGCAGATCGTTGTGGTCATCATCGTGCCCTTCGTCTTCATCGAGTACTCGCTACCGGACGGCATCTTCGCCACGCCAAGGACGCGACCCACAGCCGGCTCGCTCTACAGGTCGCCGTCGTTCAGCATCGTGCGATACAAGGACGTGCTAACGCCCACGTGCGTCATCAGCCTCGGGGTGACAGCCTTCGCCATGTCGTCGTTCGGCTTCATCGAGCCGTACCTGGGCACGCACCTGCACAAGGTCCTGGGCGCCGAACACGTGGCTGTGGGTCTCGGGTTCGCGCTCAGCGCCTTCGTCTACTTCCTCGGCGGACTGGTGTATGCGTGGCTCAGTCGCAACTGTGGCTCCAAGCAGGTGATAGTGTTCGGTCTGCTGCTGCTCTCCGTCGGCTTCTTCTTCCTGGGCCCGCCGCCGTTCCTCAACGGCCTGTTCCAGAACACCAACAGTCTGTGGCTCGCCCAGTACGTGTCCTTGATGCTGACGGGCTGCGGCACAGCGCTGGCGATCGCGCCGGGACTGCCGCTGTCGCTCGCGAGCGTGCAGGACAAGGGCACCCACGGGTCGAACCTCGTGATCGGCCTGTTCGCCGCCGCCATCTACCTGGGCCAGGCGCTCGGGCCGTTCCTGTCGTTCGTGCTCATGCAGATCCTTCCGGCGACACGCTCGTTGAACTGCACCAACTCGACGGAAGACCCGAGCAGCACCATCATCTCGTGCGACTCGTCCCTGCCGTGGGCCTTCGCCGTGTACTCGATCCTGACGCTTGGGCTCCTCGCCTTCGTCGCTGCCCACCTGCCCACTAGTGAGGCCACGGCAGAACTGCTGCGTCAGAAGCGGAAACGCGTGCCGCTCATGCGGCAACCATCCGAGTACGGCCAATTCGTGTGCTTCGACGACGACGAGGACATTGGCGAGTGCATCGACTTTTAAAATAAGGGAAATGTGACGAGCCACTGCTGACGTACTTGGACCACGTGTTCGGAACCAGCTGTCTCTTTTGACCTTTTTATTATCAACAAGCGACACTTTCCGTCGGACACAACCACAAACAACTTTTTGCTTCTTGAGTCAAAAGTCATGAATGGCGCCGGTGCAACTCCAGTTGCAGCCTCTGGGCCCGCTCAAGGCCTGGCCAAGCCACCGCTGCCGCGCAAGTCAAGACGCAGCCTCAAGCAGCGCGAGCGCGAGTCGCCCGACGTGGACTGGGACCACTCGCTGCAGCACTTCGCGGCCGCCGTGGGCGAAGACCTGGACGAGCTGCACGCGCGCTTGCTGGACGAGGTACGAGCTCAGCAGCTGCTCAATATATTGCAATACTTGTATGGAATTGCGTGGAAGTGTGATGCAGTTCTAGTGACCTCTGGTGCGGTGTGTCTGTGCAGGACGATGTGTCATTCGCCGCCTGGAAGCGGCTGTGGAGCGACGCCAGGATGAGCGCCGCCTTCCACGTCGAGTTCTGGGAGAGCACGCCCACCAATACCCACAAAGCCATACTGCAGGTGGCGCTGGACAGGCTGGTGGGATGCATCCGCCAGCGAGACGGCGAGTTCAAGCGCGCGGAGGACGTCGCGGCGCTCATCGGTCGCGTGTTCGCGCTCTACTGCGCGTACTCGGTGCAGCTGGGCTCTCCCAGACACAAGATCGACGTGGAACCGCAGGCATGGACGGCGATGCTCACGGTAAGCTGCGTTTTGTGCGGCGTGGGGGCCTCGCTGTACCCGTCAGCGGCGCGTGAAGCTCGCGCCATGATGCATCGCCTCGCGGTGAAGGAGAACGCGTTCCTGCGCTGTCTACGAGGCTTTGGACCGAACATTCGCCTGGAAGACCAGTCCGTGACGTCGATCAGTGCTGAAGCCGAGACACGACAGGACTTGCAGCCTGTAACAGACTCCGCGAAAGAGGAAGACGCTCCGGTACGTGCCGTGGCCGTCAACCTGCCTCCATTCTGAGTGTACACTTACTTGTGTTGCCGCGGTGACTGGTCCGAATAGGTGAAGCAAAGCAAAGTGGAGCAGCTCCAGGCTCTCAGCGACCGCTATCAGGAGCTCATGAGTCGAACTCGGTCTGCTGGGCCCTCGGCGTCTGCCTCTGGAGCTCGATTGGGTGGGCGTCGGGGTAAACCCGCCGTACCAGCCTCTCTGCTTTCTAGGTCGCTGCCTCAAGAAGCAGGCGATCAAGGACAAGATCTGGCTCGCGCTCTGACGTCGTACATGGAGTACAAGGCACACGAAGAGGCTCGTAAACGGGATCGTGCTGCGCGTGCAGCTGCTGCTCGAGAGCTGGAAAGCAGGACTCTTCTCGAGATTGACGAGATTGGAGGCGACGACAGCAGCAACATCCTGGATCTGAGCGATCGTGGCAGCGTCTTATCGGCGCCACGCAGCCCAACAGCTAGATCAGTCGCCTCCAGTCGACACAGTGATGGCAGCGAGGCGTTCCTCGCAGAGCTCGAGTTGGAACTGCACGCAGACATATCAACCGATCAAGACAAACAGCCTACCATAGCCAACCTGGCGTCGGGAAGCGTCCCAACAGGGCGTCAATCCACAGCGTTGAGTGAAATCAGCGAAGCGGACAGCGACGCACTCGCTGATCTTGAGCGAGAACTGGAGGAGAGTGTTAATATCATGTCGTCCCAAACGCGAGAAGCGGCCGCAGCAACAGTTGCGCCTCCTGCTCGCCGGAAGAGGGGTCAAAATACTGCAGGCATCGTTGCGAGGAAAGCGCCTCGAGCACCGCAGAAACAAGCTGGTGCTTCCCGGGTCGAGAGCTCCAGCCCGGCAGCGAAGCGTCCAAGGACTGAGGTCGATTCCTGGGCGACATCTTCGACCGCTGCTAGTGATGGACTGGCAGATATACAAGCGGAGCTAGACGCCATTCCCTCACTCGCTGAGCCAAGAGTGGCTGGTCCTGATCCAATCTCCCGTCCAGTCAACCAAGAAGAAAATGCTTCCGGAGCTGCAAGCGGCATTGTCCGCTCAGTAGCGCAGCCAAGAGCACAGCGAAAGCTTGTTCGGCAATGGACTGGGCGAGCGGATACCTCCGTACGTCCTAACAACGAGGAAATCAGGACAACGGGGGGTTCGAAGTCGAAGGTTTCCGCTTCTAGTCTAACGTCTCGTGCTCCCCGACTAGTACAAGCGAAACCAAAGCGTACAGCACCGTTGAAGGTGGCAGCGAAGCCTGCCACGCGCAAGTTCTCAGCGGCACCAGCGAACTTGCTGAGCTCGCGACGATCGACCCGTTCCAGTTCAGTAGCTCTTGATAGTGATAGCGATGGGCTAGCGGAGCTGGAGGCCGAACTGGAATCTGGACCAGCAGCCAAGGTGAAGGCTCCTGTGGCGACTCGGAAACCTCGGGCTCCCGGAAAAACACAAGCAAAACCGAAGCGTACCGCTCCGCTGATCAGCTCTCGACGGTCGACTCGCTCCAGTTCGGTTGCTTTTGGCAACGACAGCGATGGGTTGGCAGAGTTGGAGGCCGAATTGGGAGCTGGATCGGCAGTGGACGTGAAGGTTCCTGCGTCAACTCGAAAGCCTCGGGCTTCTCGGCAACCAAAGGCAAAGAAGCAGCGTACAACACCGCCGTTCAGCACTCGACGGTCGACTCGTTCCAGTTCTATTGCCCTCGACAACGACAGCGATGGGCTAGCCGAGTTGGAGGCCGAATTGCAAGCTGGGTCAGCGCCGAAGGTGCAGGCTCCCGCTTCAACTCGGAAACCACGTGCTCCCCGACAAACTCAAGCAAAACGAAAGCGTACCGCACCAGCACCGCCGATGAACTCTCGAAGATCAACCCGTTCCAGCTCGGTGGCCCTGGACAATGACAGCGATGGGTTGGCAGAGTTGGAGGCCGAATTGGAAACCGGGCCAGCGCCAAAGGCGAAGGCTCCTCGGAAACCACGTGCTCCCCGACAAACGCAAGCCAAGGCGAAGCGTACGTTGCAACACAAGACAGCAGCAAAGCGTTCGACGCGTCAACCTCCTGTGATTCTGCCCAGCTCACGACGATCCACTCGTTCCTCGGCAACTTTCGCCAGCGATAGCGACGGGCTGGCGGAGTTGGAGGCCGAGCTGCAAGCTGGAGACAGCTAATGAAAATGGTTGCCCGACAATAGTTCATTCGTTCGTTACAATTAATTCTTGAAAAGTCTAGAGACACAATGGGGAAGGCTGACGATGTCTCGGAGGAGGAAAGCGCGGATCTCGCATGGCGTGTCGAGCTCTTGCGTGCGCTGGTAGCTGGAGACCTGGCCAGTAAGGACGTTGATGGCTCGGAGCTGGCGCCACCCGTGGATTGACTTGTGTTGATTATCTTGCAGACGTGAAGCGTGTGCTTCTGGATCACATCGAGGCGATTTCCTCGCCCTTCACAGCTGCCATGCCGTCGTGGACGCTTCAATGGGAAGGAATGCACTGGTGGATGCTGCAGAACGCGACTCCTTTGTTCATAGCGAGCGCCTACTCACGACCGGCCATTGTGCACTGGTTGCTCCTCAACGGCGCCGATCGATCTACGTCTTGCTACCTCAAGCAGACTCCCGGACAGATTGTCGGCGAGTGTTGCGCACACGCAGCACTTCCGGACAGGAAGCGAGACGCCAAAGCAATTGTCACTGACAGCGCGACGTGCATGAGGTTGCTGGAAGAACCGCCGACGCTTCCATCGCCGCCGAAAGACGCCACCTTTTGCTGTAGCTTCTCCTCGGAGGTTGTCGTCACGCGCCCAGGGTCGTTCACGAGCTCCATCCAGACCGTCGTGTACAAGTGTCTGCTGCGCGTATCGTGGCAGACTCCGCTGTCCAACGGCGCTCAAATCGACAAGTACGAGTGTCGCTATCGGAAGCTGGTTACGGAAGACGGGGGTGAGGCGAGCACTGAACAGGACCAAGACAAGAAGACGGACAGCACTGCCGTCACGTGGGGGTCCGAGCGGGTCGCGCACAACCGCAAGTCTCTTCAGCAAGGCGCGCTGATTGAAGGACTGCAGTTCAACACGCTCTATGAGTTTATGATCCGCTCCTGGAACGCGGCGGGCAAAGGCGAGTGGAGCCCCGGCTTCCAGACCAAGACGCCTGCGGTGCCGACCCGTTCGGTGGGCGCCCGTTAACTCTTCTAATCAATGGCCTTCTTCTTCGTCACCCTCCAGTTGCTCATGCCCTCGACGCCAGCAGCATGCGAATCGCCCACCTCCGCAAAGTGCGGTGAAAAGCAGAACAGCCCGGCGCTCACTGCAGCGAGACACGCAGCGCCGTACGCTGGCCCATCGATCGAAGCGACGTACGTCCACCCCGACAAGACTGAGTGCAAGGTACGGCACAGTGTTGGTTAGACTGTGAACGGAAGGACTGACCAAGAGCAGCAATCGAGCACTTACTTGGCCCGACAGTTCTGGAGATCGACTGGAAACGAGTAACGAAAACGCACAGCACACGACACAAACTGTAAGGAAAAACACGACAGCGTGGTGCAGATATAATGACGCAGACTTTACCGTCAAAGAAGAAGAAATGCCCATGAAGGCGCCCACGTGCTCGTGCGAAACGAACGTCGTCTGCAACGCCACGGAGCTCGCTCGAATCATGCTGCGAAGACGACGGAACAAGGAGGTCAGTTCATCCCACAAGCGACAGACAAAACCTCGCTCTTCTTACCTAATGCAAATGACTTGCGGGACAAGTGTCATGTAGACGGTGGTGGTGCTGGTCGCGCCCGACAGCGCAAAGAACGTCAGTACGTAGATGAGTGACGCTAGCTGCAACACCAGCCTCTCCGACTTCATGAACTTGGTGACGAAGCCCACGGAGAAGCTGCCGATAAAGCCCAGCATCCCCATGTAGCTCAGCACGAAGCCGCGGGCCTTGGAGTCCATGCCGAACTTGTCCTCCAGCAGCACGGAGAAGTGCGTCCGGTACAGGATGGCGGCCATGGACAGCAGCAGCCTGGCCACCAGCAGCGTCTGCGCCGGCTTGGACTCGTTGACGATGTCGCGGAAGCCGAGCAGCTTAAGCCACGCGTTGTGCAGCAGGTGTCTCCAGTCCACATGATGGCGGGCCTGTTCTTTAGTCTCCGTTGCTGGCAAGACTCCGAAACTGCTCGGGTCCGCGTACAGCAACGCCACGAGGCAATAATTGACGCCGAAGAGCGCCGTCGTGAGCAGCGTCGTGTAGTTGAAGCCGTGGGGAACCGAGCTCACGTAGCCCCCGATCATGGGGCCGATGATGAAGCCTGCGTTGGCTGCGGCATTGAGGCGGCCAATAGCGGCCGCGCGTTGCTGCGGCTCGGCCCCGTCCGTGACGGCCACCTTGATAACGTCCAGCGTGTGCTTGAAGAGCGCGGCCGGCACGCGGGACAGCAGCACCACGTAGATGTTCCAGGACAGCCCCAGCAGCAGGTAGCCGAAAGAGGAGCCCACGAAGCAGGCCAGAAGCACGCGCTTGCGGCCGTAATGGTCGCTCAGAGCCCCCACCACAGGCGCCGCGAAGAACTGGATGAAGCCGTAGAGAGACATGAGCAGCCCAAACACCACCGCCCCGCCGTCCATGGACTTGACGTACTGCGGGAGCGATGGGATGATCATCGATACGCCCAGCATGTCTAGGAACGACACAGCATACAGCACGCGCGCCGCCAGCCAGCGGCGAGG